>CAUYTI010047488.1:0-24130 GCA_963575145.1 Galago senegalensis
CAATGACTGAGAAAATGACATGAAGGCTGTGTTGACCAGTTTGATGGAAGTATTTCAGAATGCATGTGAAAACCCCACACTGTACCCCAGAAGTGCATTAATGTACATAGTTAACATTCAATTAAAAAATAAAAAAAAAAATTATAAAAAAAATAAATAAATAAAAAAATAAAATATAAAGATAATTATATGTAAAAGTTGGAGAAAGATATAACAGTAATGGTTAAAAAATACTGGAATGGTTACAGTAATATCAGATAGAGTAGCTTGCAGAAGAAAGAGAATTAAGACGGGCATTTCATAATAACAAATGGGCTAGTTTATCAAGAGGTCGTAACAGTGCTAAATGTTTATGGACTTAATAACAGAGCTTAAAGATGTATTAAGCAAAAAAAAAAAAAAGGAACTTTTCAATTATTATTTTTGACTACTATTTTGGCCCTGTCCCTTTTCTCTTCTTATATAAATTCTGATACTATGAAAGTTAAATTTTTGTTATAGGTTCTTATGTCACACAGGCTCTATTCCATGGTTTTTCTATTTTCTATCCTTGTTTATATTGGACAATTTCTGTTTTATTTTCCAGTACATTGGATTTTTTCCTTGGTTCCCTCCATTCTGCTTTTGAGCCCATCTACTGAGCTTTTTATTTTGAATACTGTATTTTCCAATTCTTAAATGTCTATTTTATTGACTCTTGAAGTGTAAAGAGAAAGTTACACATACTCTCATTTCAAACTCACACACATACATTAACTACTGTGAAGAGTTCTTTGACAGTAGTTCTCAAAATGTGATCTCAGATTAACAGAACCAGCATTCCTGGGAATGTATTAATCATTTACACGTCAGACCTCATCCCAGAACTAAGGAGTCAAGAACTCTGAAGTAGGAGCCTAATGATCTGTGGTGTTTTCCACCAGAATTTTAAGGGGTACACATGTTTTGTTCACAAACTTTCGTTTGGTACCAATGAAGTCAAAGTTATGAGTCTGCCCTTCACTCAGATAGTGTGCACTGTACCTGATAGGTGTAAATTTATGAACTCCCCCCCCAGCTTGACTTTCATTGAGATTTACTTCCATATGTGCACTTAAGTGTTGATTAGTTCTTATTTGGCATTGAGTATATATGTGTGTTTCTCCAGACTTAGAATGTTTCACTTAGAAAAAATGGTTTCCACTTCTTTCCAGGTTGTCACAAAAGATACTAGATCAGCATTTTTTTTTTATGGCTGAGTAGTACTTCATGGTATATATATACCACATTTTACTGATCTACTCATATATTGGTGGGCACTTGGATTGTTTCCATATCTTTGCAATTATAAATTGTGCTGCTATAAACATTTGCATGCAGGTCTCCTTCTTATAAGATTACCTTTTTTCCTTTGGGCATATACCCACCCAGCTTAGGGATCACTGGATCAAATGATTGGTCCGTTTAAGTATTCTTTGAAGTATTTCCTTATAGTTTTCCATAGAGGTTGTACTAGTTTGCAGTCCCACCAACAGTATGTAAGAGTCAACAGTATGTAAGAGTTCTTTTCTCTCTGTATCCACACTAGCATCTGTTTGGGGACTTACTAATACAAACCATTCTCATTGGAGTTAAGTGATATCTCAATGTGGTTTTGAATTGCATTTCCCTAATAATTAGAGATGGTGGAATTTCTTCCTGAGTTTTTTGGCCATTAATATATTTTAATTTGGAAAGTTGCTGTTCCTGACTTTTGCCCACTTTTAGTGGAGTTTCTTGCTGATTTGCTTGAGTTCTTTGTAGATTCTGCTTATCCATCCTTTATCAGATGTGAATATTTTCTTCCATTATGTGGATTGTCTATGGGCTCTTTTGATTGTGTCCTTGGCTATGTAGAAACTTTTTAATTTAATCAGTCCCATTTATTTTATTATTGTTGCTACTGTGACTTCTTTGGGGGTCTTCTTCATAGATTCTTTGCCTGAGCTGATATCCATAAGAGTTTTACAATATTTTCTTCTAGAATCCCTGTAGTTTACTGCCTTAAGCTTAAGTCCTCCATCCAACAAGAGTTAATTTTTGAGAGTAGTGAGAGGTGCAGATCCTGTTTCAGTCATTTACGTGTGACTATCCAGTTTTCCCAGCACCATTTATTTAACATGGATTATTTTCCCTGTTATGGTGTTATGATGATGCCATGGCACTCTACCCAGGGTGACAGAAGGAGACTCTGTCAGAAAACAAAGGAAGAAGAAAGAAAGAAAGAAAGAAAGAAAGAAAGAAAGAAAGAAAGAAAGAAAGAAAGAAAGAAAGAAAGAAAGGGAGGGAGGGAGGGAGGGAGGGAGGGAGGGAGGGAGGGAGGGAGGAAGGAAGGAAGGAAGGAAGGAAGGAAGGAAGGAAGGAAGGAAGGAAGGAAGAAAAAAGAAAAAGGAGAAGCTATAGCTGATATCATGGAAATCATCATCTCAGAATAGTGTAACAGATTAAAACATACACTGGGGAAAAGATGGGAATGAGAGGATAATTTCATCTCTGGATTCTCTGTTCTGATCCATATGTCTATGCCTCTGTTTTTGTATCAGTACCATGCTATTTTGGTTACAATCAATTTGTAATATAGCTTGAAGTTAGGTAACGTAATGCCTCTCACTTTGATCTTATTACATAAAGTTTCACTGGCTATTTGGGATCTTTTCTAGTTCTATACAAAGTGTAGAACTATTTTCTCTAGATCTTCAAAAAATAGTTTTGTTTTTTAAATGAGAATCTATTAATCACTTTGGAAAGAATAGCCATTTTAATAATATTGGTTCTATAGATCCATGAGCATGATAAATTTTACAATTAGTTTACATAATCCGAAATTTTTTTCCTTAGTGTTTCATAATTCTCCCTATAGAGGTCTTTTACCTCCTTTGTTAAGTATATTCTTAGGTATTTTATTTTCTTTATTGCAATTGGGAAAGGCATTGCTTCTTTGATTTGATTTTCAGCATGACTCTTGTTGGCCATATGTGAAGGCTACAGCAAAGGTTGTCCTGAGAGAAAAACTCATATTCTTAAATGCTCACATCTGAATGACAGAAAGATCACAAATTAACAATCTAATGAATCATCTCAAAGAATTGGAAAAGGAAGAACAAACCAAGCCAAACCCAGCAGAAGAAAAGAAATAACAAAGATCAGACCAAAACTAAATAAAATTGAGAACAAAAGAACTATACAGAAGACTAATGAAGCAAAAAGTTGGTTTTTGAAAGAAATAAACAAGGCCTCTTGCTAGATAGAAATAGAAAAGTAAAGACTCTATTAAACTTAGTTAAAAATGAAAAAGGAGGCCAGGTGGCCAGGTGTGGTGGCTCATACCTATAATCCTAGCACTCTGAGAGGCCAAGCCAAGTGGGTTGCTCAAGCTTACCAATCAAGACCAGGCTGAACAGGAGCAGGACCCCATCTCTACTAAAAATAGAAAAACTATCTGGGCATTGTAGCAAGTGTCTGTAGTCCTAGCTCCTTGGGAGGCTGAGGCAAGAGGATTGCTTGAGCTCTGAGGCTGAAGTTGATGTAAGTTATAATGATGCCACACACTCTACCTAGGGTGACAGAGGAAGACTCAGTCTCATAAAAAAAGAAAAGAATAGAAGAAGAAGAAGAAGAAAGCAAGAAAAGAAGGAAGGAAGGGACAAAAAAAGGAAAAGAAGTCATAACTGATATCATGGAGATACAAAATATCATCTCAGAATACTATAAAAATCTCTATGCCCATAAACTCAAAAATGTGAAGGAAATGGACAAATTCTTGGAAACACACAACCTCCCCAGGCTCAACCACAAAGAAATAGAACTCCTAAACAGAATAAAAAACACCAAGTTGAAGCAGCAATAAGAAAATCTTCCAAATAAAAAAGTCTCAGACCAGATGGTTTGACACTAAAATTTTACCAGGCTTACAAAGAAGAATTTGTACCTATACTACAGAAATTATTCCATAAAATTGAGAAGGAAGGAATCCTCCCCATCTTCTTTTATGAAGTCAGTATTCCCTTGATACCAAAGCCAGGAAAGGACCCAACTAAAAAAGAAAACTACAGACCAATTTCCTTTATGAATTCATAGATCCAAAAATTCTCAATAGAATTTTCACAAACTGAATATAGCAGCACATCACACTTACCGTGACCAACTGGGCCTCATACCAGAGATACAACTATGGTTCAACATATACAAATCTATAAATGTAATTCACCACATAAATAGATGCAAAAACAAAGACTATATGATCCTTTTGATTGATGCAGAAAAAGAAATTCATGAAATTCAATACCCCTTCATGATCAGAACACACAACAAAATCCATATAAATGGAATATTCCTCAAAATTATAAAGCCTATATAGGACAAATCTGTAGCCAACATCATATTGAATAGGGAAAAATTGAAAGCATTTCTGCTAAGAACCTAAACCAGAGAAGGTCGCTCACTCTACTTCTTTTATACAACATAGTACTGAAAGTTCTCACCAGAGCGACAAGGCAAGTGAAGGAAATAAAGGGGGTTCAATTGGGGAAAGAAGAGATTAAACTATTACTCCTCACTGATGATATAATCTTGTATCTAGAAACCCCCAAAATTTCAACTAACAGATTCCAGGGATTAATAAATTCAGCAAAGTCTTGGGTTACAAAATCAACATGATCTGTGTTTTAATATGGCTTCTAGGTGATTCTGATGACAGCTAAAGTTTGAGTCCAGTCTTCTGGGAAATTGATACTAATATCTTCTTTCATACCTCCTTTTACTCCTCCCTACACACACACACACACACACACACATGTCATGGCTTCTCCTGGTCTCTGAGCAAGGTCCATTTAATTGTCAGCCAAGACATACCCTGTTGAAACCAGGACCCAAGATATAACTAAGGTAAGCTTCTTATGAAACCAAGAGCTGGTCTGGCTCACAGGAGGCAAGAGAATCACCTAAGCCCAGGTGTTGGCAGTTGCTGTGAGCTGTGTGATGCCATGGCACTCTATGGAGGGTGATAAAGTGAGACTCTGTCTCTAAAAAAAAATGAAAATCAATACGAACAAATAGGAAAGCTTTTATTCCTTGTTCATCTACATTGTTACTAGTGCTACAATATGTTAACAACATTGGGATTCTGAAAGAGTTGGTATTAATCAACCCTCTACTTCTGGCTGCTTCCTGCTCCTGAAGGAAGGAGGATCTGTGTGATGTTAGAAATATGCCAACAGCATGAGCAGATGTAGCACCAAAATCCACTACACATATATAACAAGAGACCTAACCCAGGGAGGGAAAGGAAACACGCTGTTCACACTCTACACTTCCACATAGACCTTGGAACAGCCCACCCAAGTGAAAATTCCAGTGCCCAGAGCTGACACACTTACCCAGGTCTCTGCCTACCACTGGTCCTGGTGCGAAAGAAAAAGACCCAATGTCTATGTAGCAGACTGTTGCTAGATGAGTCCCTCCCATGTGAGAAACATGAAGCAGTAGCTCATGCTCATTTAGTAGGTGACAGATCTTCACACCACAGACATGGGTAAAGGGTGTGTGCAGGGAACATCCACTTAATGGAAACCAAGGAGGCTGGAAAGTAATAGTCATCATTGCTGTATTTACTGAGAGAGTACGATGAGCAAGCTACTTGCTACCATGCTTTATACATGCAGTAAGAACCTCTGTAAGTTGACCACCCAAGGACTGTAATAAACTGGTCAATATACAGAGGTGGTCAACATACGGAACTAGGCCTACTACACTGATGTGCACATGTGGCACGTGTCTAGTCTACCAAAATTAGGTCAAGGTAAGGAGATGCCAGTGTAGGGAGGTAGTCAACTGTGGAGGTTCTACAGTATTGATTTAAGGATTAAAAATAAATTAGGTGAAATTGTTAAATCTATTTTGCAGGATGGGAGATTGATAGTAGGAAGGTAGAAATACCGTGTTTCCCTGAAAATAAGACGCTGTCTTATATTTATTTTTTCTCAAGAAGACACACTAGGAGTGTGTCTAGAAACTGTCAGGAGATGTCTTATTTTTATTAAGTATAATACAACAATCTACATTTATTCAAATACAGTTAAGTCATCTTCTTCTAGAACCTGACAGTGGGAGCCGACCTTCTTGGTGGGGCTGGCACTAGTGATGTGTGAACTCCTTTCCCCTAGACATTCGCAGTGTGCAATAGGATGCCTGCGACCGAGGTTACCACATGCGCACCCGCACAAGTGAGAATGGCTCGGAGAAAAGAGCTGGGGCAGATAAAAGGTATTCCAGTCTTCTTTACCGCTCTGCGCCAAAATGCATGGCCATCACTAGGTCTTATTATTGGGGTGGGGCTTATATTTAACAAATGCATAGAAATCTTGCTAGGGCTTATTTTTTTATTTTCAGGGAACACGGTAGTTCCTGCAGAGGGCTGCAAGCTATTGAAGAAAATCCAGCAATTTCAGCTTTTAACGCAAATTGAATGTAATTAAATTACTTTGCAAAATTATGGAAGCCAAATGACCAAAATAAGAGTTTCTTATTCAGGGCAAGTGTCAGCTTAAAAAACCTGCAGAAAATGGTTTCAAAATTAGTAGTCAATGTGGAATAAACTTTTACTTTATTGAGAGTGTTTCACTGATTTTTATATATTTTTTGCCTTCCTTTTTTAAGCAAAAAGATCATTTATACTTACAGGTATAAATATTTTCTAGTATAATTTCTGTTGTCAAACTCATAAGAAATTCATGAAAAGACAGGAAATCCTTTGAGGGAAGGATTACCCATGTCTAGAATATGCTTAATAATGTGTGTTGAAGTGATAAGAAATATATTCTAAGAAAATACGAGTTTCTGATGGTGTCTGCCTTCCTAGGTAGCTCCCAAAATAATTGTTTTCTCTGAGGAGCTGAATCCAGCTGCTCCATTCTTAAAATGTCAGCTGGCATCGGTGCTAAGGCCCTTCTGTTATAATTAATTGAACACAATGTCTGAGGCCTCAAACTTGCCTAACCTTCAATTCCCTTTATTGCCTTAGTTTTACAGCTTCAAGAACAACTATCTCTACGTGTCCCCGCACTGGGAGTGCTCTCACATAATTTAGCTCTCCTTCCCAGAACTAGCAGTGCTGAAAACTGGAAATGATCTTGTCTGGGGCATGTGATTATATGTGGCTCGTGAGAAATCAAAAGAGCTGGGAATAACTACTCAGGCCATAACTTGAAATCCAGTGTGTGCTAAGAAAAACAAGGCTCCTTGTTGGGTGAAGGCTGCGTATGCTAACAGAGCCGTTACTTCCCTACGTTTCTGACTCTCATCCAAGTCGGCCCACTGTGCTCTGATATATTATGTTGTCATAAGAAACGTGCAGCATTACAGTCTGGTACATCTCTCCGTGTCTTTAGGGTATTGTTTCTCTACGTCTTGGCTTTTCCCTAGAAGTCAGATGGATATAAATACTCAGAGCAGAACTCCTTGGGAAATCTCTCCATGACCAGACTTGTGGGAAAATGTGGGGCAAGTCAGTATTAAAGAAATGGTAATTCTCCTCCGATGCCTTATAAGGCCAGCCAGTCACCTAGAATCCTAAAAGAAGGAGATTTGTCTGCGCCTTCCTAGAGCTGGATTCCTAGCTCTGGGTCTGGAACTGCAGGGGGTGTGTTCTTCACCCAACACCTCTCCTTTTAGGTTTTAGCCACTGTCACCCCATGGAACTTTATCTACGTGTGGCTTTGTTTGTTACTGCATAGCTGTAGGGGCACAAAAATGTCTTTTCCTTCTACCCGTCTTAGTTTCACTCTGGGGCCCTTTAACGAAAGAGATTAACAGGAGAAAACCATCCACATTTATTTAATATTAGCTTTGTGTGACATTGGAGTTTTCATAAGGAAATAAAGACACCCCCCCAAATAGTTACACCTAAATGTTTTTAGGCTAAGTTTATGGAACAGTAGAAAGTTGTAGAAGAATGTGAGAGCATAAAAGATAGGAGGAAATGGGAAGAACATTGTACGGTCCCTTCATTCAGAGTCCTCTCTGAGCCCCAGATGTCCCTTTCAGCCAGATCTAGGGAAGGCACCTCTCCCAGGAGGGTACTACAGTTCACTACACTGGAAGGTCAGAAAACCTTTCCTGCACCTGCTGTTTCTCAAATTCCTTCCACCTAAAATACTCAATGTGTCATGGTGCCGTATTTTGGAGTAGTGTGTCCTAAAGCCCTTTGTAGCTTCTCCCTAAAATGTTCTAAGTTGTGTTTCTAAAAATTAAGTTCCGTGAGGATTTGGAAGAAAATTTTATATGAGACCCTTTGGCCATAATGCCAGATTAAAGATTTCTTCTCAGACTGGTGAGATTAAATATTGCCAGGCTTGGCCACACATTCACTTTTTCCACCTCACTGTTCGTATTATAATGAACTTTCTTTTATTCTCAAGTAGGAAAACCGAAATTTTTTTTCACAAGACAAGGAAGGCTTTCATAATTATGGAAGACTTATTCACAGATTCACACTCAGAATATGCATTCTGATCATGCAAATAATTTCATCTCGTCTCCCTTGGTGTCTTAAAAAGGCAAACGCTCTGCTACCTGTTCAAGCACAAAGCTGACATGGTTCCAAGTTAACAGAAAAGACAAATATTAAGGCTGGCCTGGTATTTTACAGACCTGCTTTGAAAGGCCAGAGGGAAAGAGTGATAGGTAATATTATACAAGAATTTAAAAACAATTGGGTGACTGCAACTGTTAACTTCACGCCATCCCCAGTGCCAAACTGCCTACAAGAATACCAGAAATGATATAGCTGACACTTCTCTTACCCCCCTCCCCCCGTAGTCAATCATTCAGAACGTTCTAATTAACTATAATGTAATGTTTTTCTTTCCAGTCACACTGCCACCACCTAAATGCCTTACCCTCTCCTGGGCTGTCTCAGCAGCCTGCTTTCTGGTCCCTCCTTTCTGGTCCTGCCAGTGCTAGTCCAGCTTCTTTTATGAAGTTGATAGTAATTTCTCTAAGCACACACACACAGAAAAAAAATGAACTGTTCTTAGTAACCTCTCATCAGTGCCGACTGCACTCCTAAATTTAAAGAACTTGCATCTCAAGAGACAAAGTGGTTCCCAGACTGTGGTGTGAACTAAAATAAGAACCCCACTGACTGAATGGACCCCTTCTTGGCATGAGAACTCACCGTGGGCTCTCCAAAAAAATCTTAAAGTCAAGTTGCTGGCCACTAGGATAAAAAAGGTCAAACACATCTAGCTATGCCCTGTCCCTTTTGAAGTTATTCTTTGTAACAATAAGATACAAAATCCTTAACAAGTCTAGAGCCATGTGACACAGGTTAAACCACACCTGCTGGTCTGATCACTTGAGTCTTCTTATATGTTCACCATGTGTCTGAATAATTAATGATCCTTCTTATTTTAAAATGTTTCAAGCCTTTAGACAAAACTTCAATTCTTTAATCAATTAGAAATCAAGTATCTTTAAACCAACCAATAACCGGTAATCCCCCCACATGTATTATACACCTTCCATGATTAAAGATTTTATGTGTAATTTCTGTATCCAAACCCTAATCCAGCCATGGTGGTGGGCCAATTGCCCAATGCTACTTGGGCATGGCTATCTAAGCCATGGTAACATGCATTTAGCTCAAAATAAAGTTTTTAAAATTATTTTTACACAGTAAAGGTTCTTTTCCTTTGATAATGAGTAAGAGGCTAGGATGACTTCCTGGAGTGTCAGCTCAGTTAAAAATTAGAACAAATATATACTATTTGCCTCTTGTGTAGCACAATACACTTTACTCAGTAAATTGCAATCTCATATGCTATTACATGAAAAGCCTTACTATGAAATTTTAAGACAAAACAGATGATTCTGTTGCAGAAAGATGAGGTCCAGTGGAGAGAATGAGCCCCCAAACACTGTGTTTCTAAGAGGAAGTGTTTTATTTCAGCCAGTGGAGCTTACAGTATAGAAGAATTTGAAATGGCTGCGCTCCCTGACTGGCTCCGTCTTTCCTTTATCTACAGTCAAAAAGTTCCAACCCACAGGTACCTTTCTTATTAGTCAGTTTGAATCAAGCAGGAGACGCTGTTCCAGCCTCCACAGAACTACAGGAGTTCACAGAAGTTGGAAATTTCCAAGTTTGGGGAAGGTTAAGTTTGCAAATTCCCAAGAGCTGAGTCAGCATGGAGAGGACCCCTGCAGGCGTATCCTTGTGGTCTCCTTGAGAAGACCTGTTCTCCTGGACCTCACCCTTCTTGGGTATCCTCTCTCAATTCCAGATAAAGTTGATATTTTCTCACTGAGAAGCTATAGGCCATACTCTTTAGCCCCCTCAAGCATTGGCATATACTCCCTGCATTAATAGGAGTACTTTGGAGATCACAAAAATGCAATTTCCTTTACTGGGGCTTCACAGTTCCTCAAAATAAGACTCTAAATTAGCTTTGCATTGCCAACAGCTTTGTGCTATTTTTCAGAGGCTACAGAGACTTTCAAATGTCTGGCCCCCATAGACGTTGTGGAATCTTTTGTCCTTTGCCTTCTACTTTCTCATCCAACTTGTTCTTCAACTTTCACTTAAATATCACTTCTGTGGGAACTTTCTCTGATTCTCTCAAATTACGTGCTTGCTTTTGTCCTACAGACAAATGATTATCATCACAATTTTTCTGTAAATCCATGTCAGAAAAAGTTATGACAGACCTAAAATAGGGAAAGGGGAGGCCACTGGCTTCCTTCCCAGCACACCCATCTACATCTCTGTGCTTGTCACTGTCTTTGAGCTCCTTAAAAACTCATGATAATGCAAATGATTCTTTTCATTTTCAACAGAAACAAGTTGGGGCCTTGTGGAAGGTAGGTCAGAGAATTCCTCCATGGACATCTCTTACAAAGAAAGATGGGGAAAGGTTAGAGTACTATTTCCTAGGTTTCATGGCTGGTTTTGTGGGAGGGGGTTCTAATATCTATAACCTACCCGGAGAAGAGGAATTCTAATTTCTACAGATTGCCTTGGGAAAAAAAGAGGGGTAGGACACTGGTGTGGAGGAGGGGGTCAGAGTGCGACATTGCTTCTAAGGCTGCCTCTAGGCTTTTCAGTTTCCTTTAGCACAAGGTACTTGAGAAAAGACACTAAGAAAGGGGATTCAAGGGGGGCAGTGCCTGTGGCTCAAGAAGTAGGGTGCTGGCCCCATATGCCGGGGTGGTGGGTTCAAAACCCACCCCAACCCCCCCCCCCAAAAATGAGGTAAGGATTCAAGGAGGGTGTGAGAAGAAAGCCTGGCCTGTGGAAGCAGGAAGGCTGAAGGGCCCATAAGAACATGAGTATGAAGTAGTCTTGGTAACCAGTGACCAGTAGAAAGATACAATGACCAATAGAAAAGGGCAATTCTGCCTGGAGGAGTAGGGAGGCCAGTGAAAGACTTGCAGCCAATTTCAAATGGAGATTTGAAAGGTGGAGTCTCTCTCACCTTTTCTGGAGGGACCCGTGTCCAACTCTCTCTGGAGGTGCTCAAAATATTCTCTTTATTCTTCTTAAATAAAATCGTTATACCGAAACTTGTGCAGGTTACATTTACTTCCTAGTCACACTGCCTGTCCACTTCAGGTTTATTTTAGGTTTTTCATTTTTGCTTTCAATTAAGGCAGTGCTTCTGTTGAAATTTCTAGCTCAGTTAAATAATCCAACCAGGTCAACTGGGTTTTGGGAACTTAGACCTCCAACCCCAATAGTACTCAGCATACCAAAGTGTTATACTTTGGGGTATCATTTTCTGCACCCTAACAAGGATCAAACCTTTCCAATGTGTCTTAAATTTTTTGTGGAACTCAGTATAGTGTTCATATTTGCTGAATGGCTGCCGTTGAATTAAGTCATCTGTAATTACAAGTATGTGTAAAATTTTTATGTGAAATATATTGACTTAAATGTCAGAACTTAAAACACCAGGGATAGGTTATTTTATCTTATTTTCTATTCTTCTTTTCTTTTTAAGTAGAGTAAATAAATCATGTATTTTCCCGTGAATCCTTTCTTTAAAAACACATACATGCTCATAAACAAAGGAGATTTTATTTTCAAAAATCTACTAGATATATCACTTTATTTCTTTCTAACTTTTAAAATAATTATGCAACTTGTCGTGTAGTATACATACTTACAGATGAAAAAATAAGATTTTGAGAAGTTAAGTAAACTTTCCCAGGTTGCTCAATAGTGACAGAGCCAGATCTCAAATGCAGGTCCATCTGACCCAAAAAACTGTCCATTTCCAACACTCATTATGTTGCATCTTGGCAAGATTCCTACATACTTCTGTATAACACATGTAAAGGAAAAGCCTTTAGGCTAAAGGCTCAGATAAACCTCTAAAAAAAAAAAAAAAAAAAAAACCACACAGGGGAGTGAGTGACAAAATAAAAACATCAATGTGGCAATGCTTCCCAGGGCTCACAGTGACGTTGTGTGGACATGAAGTGATTAAATACCTGAGTCCTACAAGAAAGGCTGAATTCACTCAGGGAAGACAGAACTAATGTCCTGGGCAAAGCCTTGGCTAAGGGCCAAGTTGCATTTATTCTAACACAATGGATACATTGAAAGCCATGTCTAAATTAGAAGCACTGAGTTAAGTAACAATGTGTAAGATGGAGGCTGGCTATCTCAGAATGATGATTAGGTAAATGGTGTTAGTATTGGTCACCTCTCAAGCAAGGTGGCCGAGGCTACTGAATTGCTGTCCTCAAATTATTGCACAGTTCAAATTATTGCCAGTATGTGTATCTCTGGTTATAGGCCTGTTGAAGTATGTCTACTGAGACATCTAACATTGTTTCTGAGAAGCTAGAGAGCCAGTAGGATGTGTCAAGTCTACTTCACAATAAAGTCAGCTGGAAATTTTATTTATGGTTATACATGTATGGACGAATAACAGAGCAATGATTTATATACACAGTTGTGACCGGGACGCTTAAAGACAATGGAAGATAACCCCTGCCTATGAACATTACATACTCTAGAGGGCGCTAGAAGGCAGACTCAACTGATACATTGAAGCCCATCTGAGAACTGTCCATATTTGACTTCCTCAGCAACTGAGAATGAACTTCAGTCGTCCAGGGAATATTTAGACTTTCTCTGACATGGCAAATAAAATTCAGATCCCATTCTGGTGGTCGTAATTCCAATCTAAGTAACCCCAGTGGCGTTTTCTCCTGGGGTTACATGAGATTTGACGAGGTTCTCAGGCAAAAGACAAACCCGTTGGAAACTGCCTCTTCTACTTAACTCAAAATGAAAAGTTTGCATAGTTAGACAAGTAGTACAGTGTGTACCTCTGGACTGTGTGTCAAGCTGTCCTGAGAATGTATGTTCAACTAATACTTTCTGGTGAGCAAACAGAAATGTGTTTATCTAAGGCACTACACAGGTGAAGTAGAGACAAAGAATTTCTCTTTCACTTCACAAATATTATCGTGGGCTTGCAATATTTTCTTACAACATTACGATATATATAAAATACTATCATAATGTAATTTAAATTTATATGCTCAAAATATTCTGTAAAATTATTGACTTATACTAGTCTATGCAGTTGGACTTACTTTTTTCCATGCCGTGCAGGCCTTTACTCTGTCTAAATTTCTATTAAAATTCCTGGTTAACGCTCTCCTTTGACTATGGGGAAAAAGTCTTTACTTTTAAAACATATTTATTTTTAGAGAAACATAAAAATCTTATCAGATTTCCAATTTTAAGAATGTGATGCATAGATAGGGCCACCCTTTGAATATCTCTGAAAGACGACCCATAAAGCCAAGAGAAGGAAAAGTGCATACTCATAGAGCACCATGTGAATTGTAGAATGAACGAAATTGGTTCTTCACTTTATAGCCAAGAGTAAATCCATGAATCTAAAAGCCGACAAATCAGACAATTAAGGTTTGTCTTTTTAATGTCATAAAGATAAACACTGTAAGAATCGAGGAGATAATGTAAATATCATGTTGACAGTGGTGAGAAGAATGAAAGGAGAAGAATGAAAGGCCGTGGGATTTATAAATGCCTTGGTTCCCCACAAGTCGGTTAATACTATCCTCATAAATGGAAAATTAAATATATTATCATTCTATTAAAGTATATGAAATTCTAGTTAGAGAGATAGTGGCTAAAATTTCTAAAAATAGAAAGCAAACCTTCCGAATCACTATTAGGCCACCATACAAATTCACAAAGCACAAATAAAGTGACTGAGAAGAATGGGAGATTTTTAAAAAGTGGAAAAAGCATTTTAGGAAGTAAAGAAGAAAGAAAAACAGCAGCCACAATGTCAGCCAAGTAGAATGCAGAGTAAAAATCATGAACAAGCCAAACAGGAACCTTTTTTTGCGATAATAATAGGCACCGTTTATAAAGCCCCTCTAATTTTCATTAGCGACTGAACACCAAGTATCTGAAATCTAAAGTCATAAAGCAAGCAAGAGAGAGAGATGCAGAGACAGTGAGATGGAAACTGAGACAGAGAGACAATAAATAGACGGAACATACTGAGAGCAGGAGATTTTTGCTTCTTAATTTTGACAAGTCAAGTGATGAACAAATAAAGATAGAGAAGATCTAGGTAACATAATCCATACATTTGATTTTGAAATCACATATATGTATATAATTGTATATCTTAAAAGCAGAGAATATACATCTTTTGATCATTATTAGGTCACAAAGAAGATCTTAGTAAATTCCAGACACTCATGGCACAGACAGCATGCTCTGACAGTAATTCAACGGACTGGATAATAACAAAAAGTAGGGAAAAAAAATCTTACCTAATAAACAACTGCTAACAAAGACAGAAGCAAGATTGAAATCACATGAAAACAAATCAGAGATGAGGATGCCCTGTAAACAGTCCCGAGAGAAAAAGCCTTAAGTAATTACATCAATAAATGAGAAAGATTAAAAATTAATAGATGAAGCATCCAATGAAAAGATTTGGAAGATGAAAACTAAAAACAGGAGAGAATAAAAGAAGTTTTAAAAAGTAAAAATGGACATTAATGATCAAGAAAATAGAAAAATGGTTAAATAAATTACAAAAATATGCACAATAGTTTATACATTCTAAGGCATTGTGATTACTGATACGTTTGCCCTTATTTCTATCAGTTTTCTTTCCGTGCTTTTCTTAATGCTTCTTTTTTACTCCTTCATTGCTCTTTTATGATTTCCTTCTTTCTCTGTGAGCTTGGAAGTTATCCATTCTGCTCGGTCTGTTTGGTGATTTCCCTTAGAGTCTCAATCATTTAAAAATGATCTCTACCCCATCTCAACCTACAAGTATTTCAGCACACACGAGGGCGGTCATCACAGCTGTCCCTTCTTCCTTCTTCCTTTCTAGTTACACTGTGAATCAAACTGTTCCCATGGCCTGTTCTCCAGGAGTTAATTCTCCCTTGTAGCCCATTCTCATTTCACCTGTTGTTTTCTTGTGTGGTTGATGTAAGTTGTGAGCTAACCTTCTGCGGGGGTTGCTTGTGTGCACTGGATCCGAACTGCATTCTCAGAGGCAGTTTTGCTTTTGATTCTGCCAGGGTCCCCACGTTTCACTTGGTTCAGACAGATTTAATGTTAGCGTTCGGCCTGAGGGTTCTAGTACTATCCAGGCTGACTGCAGTTGGGCCAGGCAATAACACGTGGAACTGGCTGCCTTTCCGTTTCATGCTGGCGTCTTTTTCCTTTGTGGCTTGTGGTCCCAGGTGGATAGCAAGATCACTTTGCTGCTGTCCTGGGCTGACACATGAATTTTTTCCAGTTCCTTTTAAATAAAACCAAGGAAATCTTTTGAGGCCCCACCTCTATGCAGGGTTTCCCGCATCAGTTTTCTTTCTGAGATTGGCCTGTCAGCCTTAATAAAACTCTAACTCCAGGCCACAAAATATATCTCCTTCCAATATCGCTCTAGACTGTATGAGACTCACAAACGAACACACATGCACACAGACACCTCCACAGGCACACACATGCACACACGTACATATACAAACTTGGGATACTAGTTCTTTGCGATTTTTAACAGTTTCAAAGTATTAATATACTGTCACAGTCCTTTTTTAACGGTTATCATACAGCATCTGCTCAGCATACTTTCTCACCTGTGGGACTCTAATTTTCCTATTGGTTTCATACGTCATCTCTCCCTGATGATGGTACATTTCCTTCTCTGGCTAATACATATACTTTAAAAATGCGAGTCCATCTTTGGTGAAGTTTGCTTATTGTGGAGCCCCATGAACTTGGAGATATTAAAGCAATCCCATGTATTTTTTTGTACTTATTTCTTCTTGAGCCCTAAGATCCAAACCAGATATGCTTCATTCTCCATTTCAGGCTCCCAAATCATGACTGGAGTATAAATTCACATCTCACTCCTGCCTCTGTTACTGACTTGGGGTTTTAATTTCCCTCCACGCCTCTGTCTGCACTCTGCGGTCTCTAAACATATCCAATTCCTTAGACAGGAAGCAGGATTTTCTAGCTCCAGTATCATGGAAGGTGTGTTCCCTGGAGCCTGCCAGCTTTACTCAGGGCACTCTCTGACTTTGCCCTATTCCCTTTCACACAATCCCGAGACCTCTTCCATCCCAGCTCAGACCTCGAAACTCCACTCCTTGAAGGCCTTTCTCCAGATCCAATTTCTCTGAAGCTATTCTATTTCCATTCACTCTTCATTTCTGTATTAACAAGATTTTTTTCCTTTGTAAGAACCTGACTATATATTTAAGATGAGTGTTTTATTATATTGTATCTAACATTTCTATGAGTTTGGAGTGGGGCGCACAACTATAGGACAAATGCCTCCCACAGTGTCTGAAAATAGCTTCAAAGATAAAAATCCTCCAAGATCTGGAACTGGTCACACTCTTTAGGACAGAAGTTTGGATATGTTTTTCTGAAATCTAATTTTTAATCATAAAAGACAAAAATGGAGAGGAAGGAACCACAGAGTGAATATCTTATGATCTGAGGCCCTCAGTGGCTTCCTTCTTTTTTTTTTTTTCTTTTGAGCCAGAGCCTCAAGCTGTCCCCCTGGGTAGAGTGCCATGGCATCATGCTCACAGCAACCTCCAACTCCTGAGCTCAAGTGAGTCTCCTGTCTCAGCCTCCCAAGTAGCTGGGACCACAGGCGCCCGCCACAACACCCGGCCACTTTTTGGTTGCAGCCGTCATTGTTGTTTGGAGGGCCCCGGGCTGGGGATTTGAACCCGCCACCTTAGGTGTATGTGGCTGGCGCCTTAGCCGCTTAAGCCACAGGCGCTGAGCGGGTGGCTTCCTTCTTGGCTCAATTATGGCACAGGGTAAACCTGGACTCTGTGTCATTTGTGAATTTACTTGGAAAAAAGTGTATTTAGGGCCTACTATGTGCTGGGCCCTGTTTTAATCCCACTAGGGTCAGAATATTTAAGTAACTTGTTAATTATCATATATTGGATAAGAATCTGTGATGGGATTCAATACCAGGCATATACCTTGCCCATTTTTTCATATTAATGTTTAATCCTAGAACCTCAGCTGTATTCTGGGACTCCGACAATATATAAGTTATAAATATCAACTAGAATGATGACTCACAACTGAAGGCTGTTTTCATTGAATACGTCTGTTCATAAGTCACTGTTCTGTAATTGCGGCATGAGAAGCCCAGAGGGGTAAAGAAAGTGTCCCAAGACTCACATCATGAGAGATAGGAAAGAACTGTATTTTGCCTAAAAATGAGCATGATTTTATTCAACTTTTAAAAACACCCCATTGTCTCTCATAACTTCTCTTTCAGAAAAAGATCAGCAAAACAAATGTTTATGGGGTTTTTGTTTTGTTTCCCTGTAGAACTTTTCTTTTTCAGCTCTCAGTGGTTCAGCTACTGTGGTTTGAATGGATTTTCTCACAGTTCTCTCAAGGTTGGGATGGCTAGAGAGATGAGAGCTCAGGGAGTGGCTGGCTTATTTCCAGGAGCACTCAGGAAGGTCCTGAGCAGACGGGAAGCTGTCCAGCTTCAGTGTGGGAACCGGGGGGTAAACAGACAGACCAGGGGGGTGGACAGACAGAGCCCTTCCTGACTGACCCTCACAGCCCTGCGTCTCTACTTTGCAAAAAGGCAACAGCCTTGCACAAAGCTAAACCCTGGCATGACCCTCCCTTGTCCCCTAAAATCCAGCACATAAATTTTTCAAGGCCCATAGACAGGGCCAAGTTCATCAATACTTACGCATCTAATCTTATCTTGTATCTAAACTGATATTTTTCCTTCTCAGTCTTTCTTCCCGTATCTGGTTTCCTTTTGCATGTTTTGTTGCTATAATTGCAATAGCTTGTCCTCCCTGCCCTGTCCTTTTTTTTTTTTAACCATAAAGTTATTGGTAAGATTGGGGGTAATGTTTAAGAAGGAATAACTAACATAACTGAGGGTGTGGGCTTATTTAGGTGAGGAAACAGATATTGCCAAGAGTCCCCTTATTTAGTGCTCCCCCCAGAATGCTCCCCACTCTCTGGAAAAATTCAAGAAATTAAAAAAATAAATAAATAAACCAATGATGTTGTGTTTTTTTTAGATGGAGATTAAATAGGTCTGATTTTCAGCAATGCTTCTACCTTATATTTGAATCCTTTTCTTTCCCCATTATTTCTTTTCTTTTAAGAACACAAGTTTGTCTGATCTATGCAAGACATGGGCTCCTTTGTGACCCCCGACATTTAAGCCTACCAGGAAGTTTATGGTAATGAGCACTTCTGTGGACTGCGCTCAGAAATGGTGAAAACACACAGACTTGAGCATCTCCTGGTCCATAGTTTTAGTCTGTGGGCCAGCTGGGAGCTCTACAGTGTCCCTCACTCTTTCAGAGTGAAGACTTGTACTTTATAAAATGTCCAAATATTGTTTTATTTAATTAGCATGGAGACTTGGTCCTGGAGACTCTCATCTGTCATGTAGAGCCTCAGGTGAGACCCTGAACTTTCCAAGGGATTTCCCCTGGACTGCCATGGAAGGAAGCAGCAAACTGAAATACAAACTCAAGTCTTTTAACTCCAAATTCAACCTTAACTTTCGACCACAAGGGCAAAGAATGTTGAATTTAATCTTTCTAGAAATTCAGGCTGCTGAATCCAGTTGTATAGAATGTACACTGCACAAAAGCCCCCAGTTATGGAGATGAATCAGGCGGAAATGCATTTCATACTCTCCTTTCTAAGCCTTGTTCCAGAGGACTATATCTACCAGAGAAAAAGGTGACTGTTTCTTTTCAAAATGGGCCCAGAGCCTGCTTTTGTACACAGAGGGTGCATTTTTCTCATCAAGGGGCTGTATAGGCTCAGATTCTGTGGCTCAGAGGCTCGGGTGCTGGCCACATACACCAGAAGGTGGTGGGTTTGAATCCAGCCCAGGTCTGCCAAACAACAATGACAACTACAACCAAAAAGTAGCTGGATGTTGGCGGGTGCCTGTAGTCCCAGCGACTTGGGAGGCTGAGGCAAGAGAATCACTTAAGCCCAGGAGTTTGAGGTTGCTGTGAGCTGTGACACCACGGCACTCTACCCAGGGCAACATAGTGAGACTCTGTCTCAGGAGAAAACAAAGTGCGTGGCTATCTAGCTGAGCAAATCCATGCTGGCAGTGTTTAGAGAAGTTTCACCTGGGGAGGAACTTTGAGGGTGAGTGTGGCAATTTCAGTCAATTTCATTCTACACACTAGACTCAGTGGATCACTTTCACTGGATTTCCAAACTCTACTTTAGGTATATTTCTTAATATCTCTGGGGCCAGGGCTGCTTGCAGATGAAGGTATGCAGACCATGTCACTCCCACCACCCTGCTTTATCCTTCTCTTCCCCTTCCCAGTGTGCACGCTCTGTCAGGCTGGTTGGCCTTTTAAATTTTTTCACTGCTAGCCAGCTTGGCAGCTCATGCCTGTAACACTAGCACCCTGGGAGGCCAAGTTGGGTGGATCCCTTGAGCTCAGAAATTTGAGATCAGCCTGAGCAATAGATAAAACCCATCACTATTAAAAAGAGAAAAAAACAAAACAAAACACTAGCCAGGCGTTATGGTGGATGCCTGTAGTCCCAACTGCTCCGGAGGCTGAGGGAAGAGGATCTCTTGAGCCCAAGAGTTTGAGATTGCTGTGAGCTATGATGATGCCATAGCACTCTACCCAGGGAGACAGAGTGAGACTTTGTCTCAAAAATAAATTTTTTTTTCACTGCTTAGTGATACTTAATCTGGGCTTTTCCTTTCCATTCCTTTCTGGGGAGCTAAGCTCTGTATTGCCCCATGCACCAGGCTCTGTTTTCAGAAATTTCTAATTATCTAACAAATAAATCCATGTTAAAGAAATAATAGATAATAATCAAGTAAAATGTTATCTTTTCCATAGTTAAATCATTTCAGATAGTGTCAGTTTTGAAGCACAAACTCTTAATAGTTAGGATCTAACCTAAGAAAAATAATCTGTGATGCTGGGAATACAGGTGTCACTAGAGATGTGTGTGGTGGGCAGCCTGGAAAATGGCCCTAATGATCTCTGTCTCTTGGGACTTATACCCCTGTGTAACGCCCCCTTCCTCTAGCATGTGGACTGGACCTAGAAACTTACTTCTGATAAATAGAATACAACAAAAGTGACGGGATGTTACATTTGAGATTAGGTTATCAAGGCTGGCACTTCCTCTCTGGCTCGGCTTGGTTGCTTGCGCTGCTGGAGAGGGCCACCTATCAAGGAACGGAGGGCTGCCTCTGACCACCAGCCAGTGAGGAACTGAAGTTCTCAAGTAACTGGATCTGACCAATAGCCTCATGAGTGTGTATTAAGATCAACTATAGACCAGGTGAAGCCTCAGTTCAGCCTTCTGCGGGAACCCCAAGCTGAGGATTCAGCTAAGCCTTGCCTGATTTTGGACCCATGAAATTGTGAGTTGTGGGGTAATTTGTAATACAGCAATAGATAACTAATATAGTAAGTTCACAGGGACTACTTGGAGAAACAGTTTTTCCAACACTGTAGCATTTATAAAGCTATTGTCTGAGGGGTAAGCAAATTCTTACCTCAAATTAGGAACTTGCAGATAGCTCTTCCAATGCACAATTGAGATTGGAATTTAAATTAAAGCATATTTACAACAATATAATTAAGATTAGTTGAAATATTAAGACCCTCACTTCAGAACCATTGGTGAGGGTTCAGATTATTGCTAATGGAAGGAAGATAAATTTTGTGGAAAGAACAGAGAACTAATCATGTGTTTAGTTGTTTAGTTTAAAGGGAAAATCACTTTAAACTTTAGGCACTTTACTTCTTCTGTCTATTAATACAAAATAGAGGCAATCAGATTAAAATATTAATATAGGCTCCTTGTGGGTTTAAATTCTATTAACAAATCTTTAGCTGTTTTTAAAGTTACCGCACCAAAAATTAAAAATAGCTCTTTACCCCAAACCTGATTTTCTGTTCAGCATTTCCCTATGGACCATTTATTACTCTTAGGAATCCTGAGGCTCCCTGCTGACATCACTAGATGCAAATATCAAAATTCACAAATTGAATGTATGAGGTATGAGATGATCAAAACCAGGTCACTCTAGGAGGGGGTTATTCTGAATAAGACTTAGATAAAAACACACACACAGAGGAGAAAATCCTTGTGACTTTGGAGAGTACCAAAAATGCTTAGATAAGAAGCATGAATCATAAAACAATAAAAAATTCATAAATTAGACTGTAAAAATAAAGGAGTCTGGTCCTCAAAAGACAGAACCAAGAAATGAAAAACTTAGCTACAGAACAGGAAATGATATTTACCATACATATTTCTGATGTCCAGAGCATGTGGAGAACTCTCACAACTCAGACATAAGACTTAACAGCCCAGTAAAAAATGAATAATAGGTTTGAACAAACACTTTTCCAAAAAAGATGTACTAATGGCATCTGAGCCCATGAAAAGATGTCCAACATCAAGTACTCACTGGGAAATGCAAATTAAACTCACATGAAATGTCACTTCATACTCATTAGACTGTCTGCAATTAAAAGGACTAAAAATACACCAAATGAAGATAAAGGCTTTGAGCAAGCAAAACTCACATTTCACTGTTGGGAATGTAATATTATATAGCCACTTTGGAATTCTCTTTGGCAGATTTTCAAAAAAGTAAAACACATACTTACCCTTTGGCCCAGAAAGCTCACTTTTAGATAATTAACCAAGAAAAAGAAAAACATCTTCACATGAAACTTTATTTACTGTAGACTGACACCAACATGAATGCCTCAAAAGGTGAATGGATGAACTAGATGTGGAATACCCATACAACAGAATGCTACTCCGGCACAAAAAGGTCAAACTATGAATATATCCAAAAATGTGGATGAACCTAAAATCTTTAAGTTCAGTGAAAGAAATCAGAAACAAAAATATTCACAGTGAATGATTCCATTAATATAAAACTGTCGTGAACCAGTGCCATGAGGGGGTGAGGGGGAGTGAACCAGGGTGGAATGAGGAAAATACAGCACAAGAGAAGTCCCAGAGACAAAAGACGGGATCAGGAGGGCTGACTGAGCTGATGGCTGCAGCCAGCCCCAAAGCACAAATCAGCTTTATTTTATAGTATCTGTACAGGGTTGTCCAGGGGGAAGTAGCACGGGTAATAATGGGGAAATAGCATAAACAAAAGAAAGACATAATTTTGGTCTTATAGTACAATAGGAAAATGTAAATGACTTGAATAAAAACCAATTATCTTAATGGTTTCTACTCAATTTTGTTAACATATAACAAATAATAAGAAGGGAAAGATTGGGCGAGGATCTCAGCATGGTTGACAAAACAAAGGAAGAACTTTGTGACTTAGTGGTTTCTACTCAACTTCATTAACATATGACAAGAAGTAAGAAGGCAATGATTACTAGGATCTCTGCATAGTTAACTGGACAAAGAAAGAGCTGCATGACTTCTGGCAGAGGGAGTATGAAGAAAAGAGTATGGCTATTTTGGGAACGGAGGAGAAGCAGTTGGTGGTTCATTCCCTGAATGTTCCCCAGGCAGAGGGAGCATGAAGAAAGGAGTATGGCTGTTTTGGGAATGGAGGAGAAGCAGTTGGGTTTCATGCCCTGAATGTTCTTCAGACTGTGAGGGCCCTGCCATCTCATAGCCCACTCTCCACATAAATATGCTATAATAACAAAAAGCAAATCAGTGGTTGTCCAAGGGCAGAGGTAACAAAAGGGATGAAAAGCAAGAGATACGAACAACTTTTTGCAGTGATAGATATAAATACTTTGTATTTGATTGTGGTGTGTGAATTTGTTAAAGCTTATTGAATTATACAATTTAAACTGATGTCATTTATTGTATATAGACTAACTAAATAAAGTTTGTTTTTAAAATGAACTAGCTAAATAAAGTTCATTTTACCTCACCCTAGAGGTAAGATAAGAGAGAAAATTCACAATTTCCTTCTTAGAAAAGCAGAAAAGTTAATGAATGAGTGGGATTTCAAATAAAAAGTCTTCTATGGGACTTCAAACAAAAGGTCTTGTTTAACAGGCAGTAAGATCGGAATGAATTTGGTTTTGAGCTTTGGAAAATCTTACTCAACTGTTGGGTCTGAAAAAGCCTCCCGAAGTAGCCCCAAACGGACAGACTCGAGACACGCTCTGATGTAATAGGCATGAGATGAGTTTATTCAGGCCCCAGGTAGCCTGGACTCTCCTGGCATGCAAGCCCAGGACGAGCCCCAAACTCGGGGTGAAGGCAGTTTTTATGGGGTACAGAAAGCAAGAGGGGTAGGGTCCAGTATGAGTACACTTTTCATTGGCGGTTGGTGATTTCATTAGTAAAGGAGGAAGTAAATGAGGATTTGCATTGGTGGCTGATGATTTCACTAGTAAAGGTGAATTTGGATTGGTACAGGTGAGGGGTGGGGGTCCCTTAACCGGGGGCTAGAGTTGGTGTAACCTGGTTACCTGTCAGGGTAATAAAAACTTATTGTTTTATTGCAGTAGGGTGACTCAGTTAATAAGGAATTGGGGGCTTATTGCTAACTATGAAAGGAATGAGAAA
>CAUYTI010047490.1:0-27190 GCA_963575145.1 Galago senegalensis
GGGCGCCTGTGGTCCCAGCTGCTTAGGAGGCGGAGGCAGGAGACTCGCTTGAGCCCAGGAGTTGGAGGTTGCTGTGAGCTGTAATGCCACGGCACTCTACCCAGGGGGACAGCTTGAGGCTCTGTCTCAAAAAAAAAAAAAAAATTCATATAGTAAGGGGTTTTTTTTTGTTTGTTTTTTGTTTTTTTTCTGAAGCCAGGCTGTCACTCTATCATCTGGGCTTGAGTGGAGTGGTGTCATCACAGCTCACTATAAGCTCCAACTCCTGGGCTTAAGTGATCCTCCTGTCTCAGCCTCTCAAGTAGCTGGGACTACAGGCACTGCCACTTGCCACCATGCTTGGATAACTTTTCTGTTTTTTGTAGAGATGGAGTCTTGCTCTCACACAGGCTGGTCCTAACCTCCTGGCCTCAGTGATCCTCCTACTTTAGCCTTCCAAAGTGCTGGGCTTACAAGTGTGAGCCACTGTACCCACTCATTTCTTCTTTTTTAAAAAGTTATCTCCTCTAGCCCTCTGAGGTAGCTCACACCTATAATCCTAGCTCTCTGGCAGGCTGAGGCAGGTGGATCACATGAGCTTGTTTGAGACCAGCCTGAGCAAGAGTAAGAGTAAGAGATTGTCTACAAAAAATAAAAAAGTCGAGTGGTGCCTGTGGCTCAAAAGGGTCCCATATGACAGAGGTGGTGGGTTCAAACCCAGCCCCAGCCAAAAAACTGCAAAAAAAGAAGAAAAAAATAGAAAAGTTAGCCTGGCATAATCTCTACTAAAAACAGAAAGCTTAGCCATGCATTATGACAGGGAGTCCCACCTACTTGGGAGACTGAAGCAAGAGGATCCCTTGAACCCAGGAGTTTGAGTATGAAGTCACAGCACTCTATCTGGGGCAACAGAGTAAGACTCTGTCTTTAAAAAAAAAAAAAAAGAAGGAAGGGCAGCGACTGTGGCTCAGTGGATAGGGTGCTGGCCCCATATACTGAGGGTGGCAGGTTCAAATCCGGCCCTGGCCAAAATACAACAAAAAAATAGCCGGGTGCTGTGATGGGTACCTATAGTCCCAGCTACTCGGGAGGCTGAAGCAAGAGAATCACTTAAGCCCAAGAGTTGGAGGTTGCTGTGAGCTGTGTGATGCCACGGCACTCTACCAAGGGCAATAAAGTGAGGCTCTGTCTCTACAAAAAAAAAGGAAAAAAAAAGTTATCTCCTCCAACTTCTTTAGATATTTCAGAAATATTTAAATGTTTTTCTTCAGTGTTTCTATTTGGTTAAAAAATACTATTTCAGATTTATATTAATGTTTGGTGTTATGTCTGTGCTTAACATGTGCAAGGATGCTTCATAAATAAGGAAAAATTCCATGTCCCTTCCCACTCTCCAAGTACCCGTCTCGTTCCTCATCTCCCACTCACACTCCACGGTCTCTAGTTTGGATTCCATCCCAGTTACAGCAACAAAACAGCTCTCAGCTCACCTTGGCTCTTTGTGTTTTTAAATCCATTTTTTAGAACTCATCTTAACTTGATATACTGGAAGAGTTTGGGACTTTTGTCCAAACTCACCTTCCTACCCTGAGTCACAGCTCAATGAGGAAACACAAAGGTGGAGTTCAGCTGGTTGGTGGAAGGGCCGGTTTCATTAAGCCCAACGCTGAGCCTTAGATTGGAAAAAAAGACATAAATAAATGCTGCTTTGTATTATTTTCTAATACTTTAAGAAAGAGGTAAAATTTCCATACAGGGCGGCACCTGTGGCTCAAAGGAGTAGGACACTGGCCCCATATGCCAGAGGTGGCAGGTTCCAACCCAGCCGTGGCCAAAAACTGCAAAAAAAAAAAAGTTTTTTTTTCCATACAATATGCACAAATGTCAAGTATACAGTTTGAGTTTTGACATTATACTCACATAATCAATTACCCTAATTAAGACAAAAAATGAGAAATTTCTTCATACCTATTTCCAGATAATTTTTCCCTATAGAGGCAACTGCTATTCTAATTTCTACCACTGTATATTAGTTTTGTCTGTTTCAGAATTTTCTTTAAATAGAACCATCTAGTATTTACTCTTGTGGCATCTTTTCTCAGCCTAGTATTTTTGAGATTCATGCATGTTGCATGTATCAGTAATTTGTTCCTTTTAATTGCTGAATAGTATTCCATTATATTCATATATCAAAATTTGTCTACCTGGGCATGGTGGCATTCTCCTGTGGTCCCTATACTTGGGAGGATGAGGTAGAAAGGGTTACTTGAGCCCAGGAGCTCAAGGCCTCCCTGACCATCATTGCCAGACCCTACCTTTTTCTCTAAAAATAAAAAAATTTAAAAATTTAAAAATTAAATAAGAAATTTCCATTTAATACTAGTAATATAATTAGAGGTTATGATATGTTAAAAATTTGTTTATCAGCTCGGTGCCTATGGCTCAAGTGGTTAGGGTGCCAGCCACATACACCTAAGGTGGCGGGTTCGAATCTGAGCCCGCCAAACAACAATGATGGCTGCAACCAAAAAAAATAGCCGGGCGTTGCGGCAGGCGCCTGTGGTCCCAGCTACTTGGGAGGCTGAGGCAGGAGACTCGCTTGAGCCCAGGAGTTGGAGGTTGCTGTGAGTTGTGCTGCCACAGCACTCTCCCCAAGGGGATAGCTTGAGGCTCTGTCTAAAAAAAAAAAAAATTTGTTTATCTAGTCATTTGTTAGTGGGCAGTTTTCGTTGTTTATACTCATAAATAAAGCTCATATCAACATGCTTCTACATGTCCTTTTGAAGAAATATGCTTTCATTTCTCTTGGGTACATTCCTAGGAGTAGAACTGGTAGAACGTACTCCATGTGGCTTTGACTCTTATACCTTTTTAAAATTTGTGTTATTGCTTGAAATATTACCTATCTCAGTAAAGGTCCCCTGTGCACTTCTGCAGTTGTGTGCTGCACTCTAGAAATGTTAATTAGGTCAATTAGGTTGAAAGTAATGTTTAAATCTTTTTCACTGGTATCTGTTTGTTTGGTTAATTACCAAGGATGGTGTTAACATTTTCAGGCATAAAAAATAAAAAAACATTTTCAGGCATGATCATGTATTTCTCTAATTCTTCCTTCAGTTCTATCAATATTTGCTTTAGGTTTTGAAGCTCTGTTATTAAATACATAAACATCTAGAATTATTTTATCTTCTTGGTACTTTGACCTTTCTATTATGATGAAATATCCCTCCTACTTTGGTGATACTTTCAGATAAGAAGTCAGCTATCACTGTTATTTTCCTTCATGTACGATGTCTGTCTGTTTGTTTATTTCTTTACTCTGGCTGCTTCTAAGACACTTACTTTATCTTTGATTTTTAACCACTGGGCTATATCGTGCCTAGATTTGGTTTTCCTTGCATTAAAACTGCATGGGGTTTGCGTAAATTCTTAGATGCATTGTTGTTTTTAGAAATCAAATTTGGAAAATGGTAAAGTGATGTTTATTGAAGTAGATTTATTCCACTATCCTTTCTCCTCCTATCACATTTATATTTACTACTTGTGATGGTCTCACAGGTCATTGAGTCTTCGTCATTTTTTTCTGATATTTTTTCTCTTTGTTTTTCAGTTTAGAATGTTTCTCTTCATTTGTCTTTAGGGTCACAGATCTTTATGAGGAAAGTGAAAAATCTCCTACTATTACCATGATAAAATTTTATGTCAGATATATTTTCCAGTTCTGCATTTTCCATTTGGTTCTTTTTTATTAAGAATTTTTATTTCAGGCGGCACCTGTGGCTCAGTGGGTAGGACTCTGGCCCCATATACCAAGGATGGCAGGTTCAAACCCAGCCCTGGCCAAACCACAACAACAAAAAACAATAGCCAGGCACTGTGGCAGGCGCCTATAGTCCCAGCTACTCCGGAGGCTGAGGCAAGAGAATCGCCTAAGCCCAGGAGTTGGAGGTTGCTGTGAGCTGTGTGATGCCATGGTACTCTACCGAGGGCAACAAAGTGAGACTATGTCTCTACCAAAAAAACAAAAAACAAAAAAAAACTTTTATTTCACTATTATAATTCACCATTTGTTTAACCTTTGTATCCATCTTTTCTTTCACAATTTTTAACATATGTGTTTGCTTTCTTTTTTTTTTTTAATGTTTTGTCTTTATTTATTTTATTTTATTTTTTGTGCAGTTTTTGGCCAGGACTGGGTTTGAACCCACCACCTCCAGCATATGAGGCCGACGTTCTACTCCTTTGAGCCACAGGCGCCACCCAGCATACGTGTTTCCTAATTGCAACAAAAACAGGTCATCTGTAGGTCTCCTTTTACTGGATTTTTTTTTCCTTTTGACAATGGGTATACTTTTTTCCCTGCCTTTTCTGTCTGGTAACTTTTACTTTATCAAAGTTTATAATTTGAAAGGTTAGCTCAATGCAAGTTACTGGGAGTAGAACTCTTTCTTTCCTTTCCTTTTTGCATTAAATAAGCCAAAGTGATTTTCAAAAGTCGTAAAACTAGGTTCTAATCACAACTCGACTAGCTCTGAGATATTGAACAAGTTAACTTTTCTGAGCCTGTAAAGGGCTCTTGTATTTAAAATGATGGACTTAGAATAGTTGTTTTCCAGCTGTAAGATTCTGAGATTTTGTGATTGTAAGGTGTTTCTCAGATATTGGTGCTAGGACCACAAGTTCTGGAGGACACATTTTAACTCAGGTTTGCTTACTGAGTACCTCGGAGTTCTGCCTGGGTGGTTTCCTTTTCTACTGTAGCCAGACAACCACACATCAACATAGATGGAGACAGTCACCAAGCAAATGGTCAAAGTCATCACTAATACAAAGTTGGGGCTTCAACTCAGACCTGCTGAATCAGAAACTCTGGGTGTGGAGCTATCACTGTGCTTTCAACAAGCTCAACAAGGTGATGACAATGCAGGGTCAAGTCTGAGAACCACTGGGACAGGGCAGAATAGAGCAGGAACACCAGGCAGAGCCTTGGGCACGGGGAAGAGGAGATAAAATGATAAATCCCCATAGGCTAATGTTTTTTAATTTTTAAAATTTTACCCTACAAATAGAAACCAGAAGCTATTTTAGTCTTTGAAAAATGATCACTCAAAAGAGTGGGTATGGGCGGCGCCTGTGGCTTAAAGGAGTAGGGCGCCGGCCCCATATGCCAGAGGTGGCCAGTTCAAACCCAGCTCCGGCCAAAAACTACAAAAAAAAAAAAGAAAGAAAAGAGTGGGTCTGGCTGGGTCCAGTGGCTCACACCTGTAACCTTAACAAGTTGGAATGCTGAGGTGGGAGTATTGCTTGAGGCTAGGAGATGGAGACCAGCCTGAGCAAGAATAAGACCCCATCTCTATACAAAATAAAAAATTAGTCAGGCCTAGTGGTGCATGCCTGTAGTCCCAGCCACTCAGGAGGCTGAGGTAGGAGGATCACTCGAGCCCAGTAGTTTGAGGTTGCTGTGAGCTATGATAATGTCACTGCCCTACTGTTTCAAAAAAAAAAAAATGAAAGAAAGAAAATAAAAGAAAGAAAAAGAAAAAATAAGGTGGGTGGCATTGTTTTGGATGGTATTTGGCTGTTTTGAGAAGAGGATTAGGGTAAGAAGCACATGGGTAAAGGAGTCAGGGTGGGTTTCTCAAGGCCATTTCTTTCTTTCCTTTTTTTTTTTTGAGACAGAGCCTCAAGCTGTCACCCTGGGTAGAGTGTCGTGGCATCACACCTCATAGCAACCTCTAACTCCTAGGCTCAAGCAATTCTCTTGATTCTCTTGCCTCCGCCTCCCAAGTAGCTGGGACTACAGGCTCCTGCCACAACACCCAGTTATTATTATTATTTTTTTTTTGGTTGCAGCTGTCATTGTTGTTTGGCGAGCTGAGCTGGATTCGAACCTGCCAGCTCAGGTGTATGTGGCTGGCGCCTTAGCCACTTGAGCCACAGGTGCCAAGCCCTCTAGGCCATTTCATTCCAAACCAAGCAGCCTCTTTGTCCCCTCAGGTCAGCAGGGCCATCTTGCAACCACGCTGGCTCCTGTGTGGATGGAGGCGCTCTGCTGGGTTTTCCTGGGTGGTGGTTCAGGTCTGTCACCTTCGCTTCTCCTGGAGCCCCTGCTTCAGTTACCTGTGGTGGCCTGTGAGTGGTCACGCCCTACAGGCGGGGCCGGTGAGTAGTTCTGGGAGCAGTCTAGAAGGTTTTGCTGGCCTGGCTTAGAGCACAAGGCACATACCTTGTTGGGACCATCCCAGGGCTTGGGGTCTCATTTCCCAGCAGAGGAAAAACAAAAGTATTTTTCTAGGCTGAAGGGACAGTAGAGCACTTTTCCATCCTAAGCCACATTCCCTTGCAAACCTACGTAGAGTAAAAAAAAAAAAAAAGGCAGGAAAACTAGTTAGTGATTGGGGTAAGAAAGCGTCTTTGTTTTAGATGGTTTGAAACCACAACAGGTTTGGTAAAACAGGGAACATGGGCTTGTCCAGGAGCTCGAGAACATGATCTTATATGTTTATTGGTTTCCTAGGGATCACTGTTCTTAAATTCTTGTTGAGAAATGTTGCTACCTGGTAGGATGTTGCTTTCATCACATCACGCTCTTGCTCAAGACCTCACTCCCACCTGCGATGTGAGGGCTGCCTTTTACGATAGCCTCAGGCCTGGGCCCTTGCCCAGGTTTATAATCACCTTCCTTAATGTGGTCCAATCCCACCTTTCTAACATCCTCTCTGATTTCCCGCTGATGCTCACCTGTGCCTGTTGACGGCCGTATCCTCAGCTCTGCCAGCACCCTCCATGCTCTTGCTAGTCCCATTTCCCAGCCTAAATTTAGGGCCTTTCCCTTCCACAAGCCAAACTGCCCAGCACACTAGACTTGATTTCCCTAACCCCCCAGCACGGAGAGGCCCTACCCACCTAGTGCCTGAATACACACTGCCTGGCTGCCTGGCTGGTCAGCTCCCTGAGAGAGTCTCTGTAAGAGCCAGCACAGGGGTGATTGCAGGTAACATGAAGATAATTTATTCATCATTTGGTACAGCAGCGGTCCTCAACCTTTTTGGCACCAGGGACTGGTTTCATGGAAGATGATTTTCCCACGAACTAGGGAGCAGGGGAAGGTTTTAGGATGATTCAAGCGCATTACATCTCCACCTCAGATCATCAGGCATCAGACTCTCATAAAGCAGTGATTTTCTGCCAGCATGCCAGAGCACACTAGTGTGCTGTGAGAGGATCTTAGGTGTGCATGAACATTTTTAAAGATCATTAATTAATTTATTTTTGAAAGAACTTCAAAGCACAGTAGTATATTCTTTTTTAACTCTTTTCTTTTGATCAACATAATTTCATGTGCCATGACTATAGGTTCAAGTGTGCCATGAGATAAAAAAAAGTTGGAAAAGACTGTGATAAGCAGCATGCAACCTAGACCCCTCACGTGCGAACTTATGGTAGTTTCATGCTCCTATGAGAGTCTAATGCTGTGGCTGCTGTGACAGGAGCTGGAGCTCAGGCAGTGATGCGAGCTGTGGGGAGCGGCTGTAAATACAGATGATGCTTCACTCACTCACAGCTCACCTCCTGCTCACAGACCACAGACGGACACAGGTATGGCTGGGGGCTGGGGACGGCAGTAGTGCAGAATTGGTATATGAGGCATTAAGCCAAATCAAGGGGCTCCCAAATGACCCCCAAGGATTCTAGTTGGGTACCACGTTAATTGTTTTGTCTGCCACATGGGATGACTCTGAATGTATTAGACTAGGGGTGCCCTGCCTGGAGGCAACAATCTCTTCACGATAAAGCCAGCTGGCTACAGCTCCAACAGGACAAGAGAATGGAAGTAGGGTGTTTGCAGTGGTGATATTTATTATTTTACTCTTTACATTTCAATACGGGAAAGGATGGGCTTATTAACACAGGCTGGGGAGGAGAAAGGAAAGTGCTTTAGAGAGAAGAGATCAAGGAAAGCTCCACTCTCTAAGGGGCCCTTTTTTCTTCTTGTGACCATTTCCCTTGATCACGGCCACCTCCATTATTGTTCTGTGCATCTTGCTCATAGGCTGTGGGAAAGTTCAGGTTTATGAGAAGTCTTGGCATTGGGCCCAAAATACATAATGGCTGTGAAGTTTTAAGAGGTCCTCTGAGGGCAGTGCATTTCTCAGATATTATTTACATTGGAATAAATAGATTTCAATGACTTCTTAAAACACTTTTTTTTAATTATAATATTAGTTGTTGTTATAGATCTCACCAATTTTGAGAGCACACAGGCAGGACAGGGAGACACACAAACAGAAAACCAGCTCCCACCTAACACTAAAGATCTGTGTACTCCAGCGATTGCTAGTCTCTCTCTATTGTAATTCTGACTTCCACACACATCCTGAAATCTCCTTTGTTCAGCACAGGCAAAAATGACAACCATACCTGTCACTGATGAAGCAGTTTGTCCCAGCATCAAGTATGTGAGGAGTAGGGAACTCTTTCCAACTGGCAATGCAAACAATATAAAAAGAAATGCTTATAGCATTATATACCCATTCTTCTCCACATGAGTGTCTCAAAGTCTAGTGGGCATCAGAATCTTTAAGGGATTTCGAAAATGTGGACTTCTAGCCCCATCTTCCCAATATTCTGATTCAGAGGGTCTGGGTTGGTGCAAGAATCTATAATTTATCAGCAGTTCAGCTGCATCTGAACAGATTGTCAGGCAAACACTTGGGGAGTCCCTGGGCTAGGTCTCTTGTGTGACGATGGGTCCTCAGCCATGAACATGCTCAGGCCTGCAGCAAGTCAGTTTTCCATGTTCTTGGTTTGTATCAAAGGCTGATACAAGAACCAGCCCTATAAAGCATGATTGTTTTGATTTAATAATAAATTCCTTTTAGAATTTAATTTTAAACTCTTCTTTGTTATCTGAAAATGGAGTCATCACATTCTTTATCTCAGCCCCCAAGATGCTCAAAATGAGCTAAATTTAGTGTTCAATAACAATCCCGTCCCACCCCTGTTCCTGGTATAATTATGACCGCCTTTTTCTCCATAGTTTCTGATGCCTCAGCTTTTATTTTAAGGTGCCATAAATCCTTTTTGGAAGTGTACAATGTGTAACAAAGCAAAAAATATATAAAACACAGAGAGATCTGTTAGATATCATTACCTTAACAAGAGACAATGTATCTTTTGGTCCCTCTGAAGCTATGGACTAGGAGAGGACTTCAGAACACAAGTTTGGCATACAATTTTCTCTCTCCTTTAGCATCAAATCCCCCATTCTACTACCTTCCATCACATAGGCCTGACAGTACTACCAACAAACTGAACAGTGTTATGGGCTGAAGACTTGTGCCCACCCCAAATTCCTGTGTTGAAGCTTATAACCCAATATGATGGTATTTGGAGCTGAGGCCTTTGGAAGATAATTAGGGTTAGATGAGCTCATGAGGATGGAGCCCTCATGATGGGATTAGTGGCTTTACAGGAAGAGGAGAGATCTTGTTCCATATACCTACACTGAGGAAAGGCCATGTGAGGTCACAGCAAGAAGGCAGCCATCTGCAGGCCAGGAAGAGAGCCCTCAGCAGGAACTGAATCTTCTAGCACTGTGACCTTGGACCTTCAGCCTTCAGAGCCGCAGGTTGGCCATCCCTGCCTATGTGTTGGGATCTCTTTGTAGCAAGAACCCACCTCTCTCTCGATGGCATTCTCTTCCTCTCCCTCTCCTCCCCCCCTCTTTTTTCTCTCTTTATGTCAGTTTGTAGAACTTTCTAGAAGACTAGACAAAACTACAAAGGCTATATATCAGTGAAGTCCCAGATTATTTTGGCCACTCCTTTTTCAGGAGACAGAGGGCTTCCTGCCCATTTGCAGTGCAGTCCTCAAGACAACTCAGATAGCTCAGAGTTCTCCATTCCTCCACTGTCTCAAGGTTAATGGACAAGGGGAGAACTAATTCATTGATTCATGCATTGGGTCAGCGCCAGACCTTTGTTTATGCTGAACTGTGCTCTGGACTCAGAAGTTCTGCCAAAAAAAACTGGTGGCAATGCCATCTGATGTGAGCTCGGGACTATTAACTGGAAACCGGAGCAGCTTTTCCATGATGTTTCCCAGTTCCGTCAGCGAGCACAAGGCTGGGTCTTTCCCTTTATTCAAAACTGCAAACGCTAGGAGTTCGATGAGGTCTGGGCCATTGGTACTAATACTACTTTTATAATGGCTATCTTTTTATATCATGCTTGACTTTTTACAAGCCCCTCTGTCTAAATCATCTCATGTTCCTGACGTAAACCACTTGAGTTCAGCCCTCTGGCACTCCTGTGAAGCTCAGAGAGGATCAGGATGTGCCTAAGAATTCAGTCATTTGTTAGAAGTTTCAGAGCAGCAATGGGGCCAGGATTTGAAGACTGCTTTCAACTGTCCCGGAGAGGAGGCAGTGTGATGGTCACAAACACTGCAGAGATGTGTTGGTAAAACCAAGAACTGTGCTTATGGAAGAGACGGACAGTGAAACCCTGGGTAAGGTCTGATGTCTTGTTTGACCTTAGTCATCCATCATTCTGGACTGTTCTCCAAGCTTTTACCAGGCCATGCCGGCTATTAAACACAGCTCGGATTTCAACGTGGTTGAGATTTTAAGGACTATGAGCATAATTTTTGTAATTCTCCTAAGTGTTCACTCATTTTCCCAGAGTAGGGGCCTCGCACACAGGAGAGGGTCCTCTTTGTTCCCAGCCTACAGCGTTGCTCAGCGCATGTGACCAGCTCTCTATGAAGAGGGCCTCGCAGGCCTCCTGGGGAAGGTCAGTGACCTGGACGATGAGGATGGGCTCTGCCCAGTGAACTAGCTTAGCTCTGTGGGGTGTGGCAAGAAGTGGGTGGATTTCCAGGCCATCCTGGTGATGGAGCTGGGCTGTGTGGATGGGAACCTCCCAAAGGTAGTTCTGTTCCCAGTCTGTGCAGGGACAAACGGGCAGCAACACTGCTAATGGCCAGGGACTGTCAGCCTCGCCCCTCTTGGGCTGTTCCCTCTTTCCTCATCCCTGCCCTCATTGGAAGGAAGAACGTAGATTCTTCTCCCAAGCCTGACTTGGTGAGAGTAATTTGTGATCGGTTGACACACACGTAATGACCACGTACCTGTTTCCCCAACTGTAACAATCCACCCTCAGCATGACATTTCACCAGGGCTCCCAGTCTGTCACCATATTCCCTTTTACCCTGATTCCACATGGTCGTGGTGGGTGCCCGAGGTTCCCCTCAGTTCCCCTTTCCTTCCTCCTTTGCTCTTTTTTTCCCCCTGCCTGGAATGTTGGAACCCTCAGCCCCAGCTGTAGAGTTCTCACTTGTCTTTTAAGACCTTTTCAGAAGGGTCACCTGCTCCCATGGCCTCCCCTTCAACTTAGCATACACTTACATTATAGATCTGTCAAAATGGCACTTGATTCTTTTCCCATCACTTTCCCCCACCCCGAGTCAGGGGCTCTGTATCTCTCAACCTCCTGGCACACTTCCTGCACACAGTAGGTGCTCAATGATATTAACTGCAAGGAATTGGTGATATGCAGCTCAGAGTTTCACAGAAAGCTCCAAGGTGAGGAAGCAGAGGAGAGGCCTCCCAGGGCACACTGTGATTATGTCTCCACAATCTCCAAGCAGGATGTGTCTTTTAATACTTGTGAAGAATGGCAAGTAGTCAGTTTGCTTTTAGAGGTGAGGTGCTCAAAAATATAATGTGTTCTAGAATGTTCTGTACTAACAGGTTTAAAGACAGAGGACCACAGCTTGCTAAGAAGAAAATGACAAGGCTTGGCGCCTATAGCTCAATCGGCTAAGGCGCCAGCCACGTACACCTAAGGTGGCAGGTTTGAATCCCCAGACCGGACCCGCCAAACAACAATGACAGCTGCAACCAAAAAATGGCCGGGCGTTGTGGCGGGCGCCTGTGGTCCCAGCTACTTGGGAGGCGGAGGCAAGAGACTCGCTTGAGCCCAGGAGTTGGAGGTTGCTGTGAGCTGTAATGCCAGGAGGGCACTCTACCCAGGGGGACAGCTTGAGGCTCTGTCTCAAAAAAAAAAAAAAAAAAAAGAATTTATCTTTAAAGGGCTGGTTTCCCAAAGGCATTGAAATATGGCTCAATTGGGGGTCGCACCTGTGGCTCAGTGAGTGGGGCACCTGCCCCATATATTGAAGGTGGAGGGTTTGAACCCAGCCCTGGCCAAACTGCAACAAAAATAGCCCAGGAGTTGTGGCGGGCACCTGGAGTCCCAGCTACTTGGGAGGCTGAGGCAAGACAATCGCCTAAGCCCAAGAGCTGGAGGTTGTTGTGAGCTGTGATGCCACAGCAATCTAACAAGGGCAACAAAATGAGACTCTGTCTCTAAAAAAAAAGAAATATGGCTCAATTTCTAGGAATAAAATTTGCTTACAACTTTTGGGGGGCACATATATACGTATGTGTCTCAGACTTTCCAGAACAGTGATGATTTCAAATGCTATACCAGGCTACATGTATTAGAACATACATGAATTAGAGAATTCTAATTCTACAAGAATTAGAACATACAGGGCTGGGTGTGGTAGCTCACGCTTATGATCCCAGCACCGTGGAAGGCTGAGACAAGTGGATTACTTGAGCTCAAGAGTTTGAGACCAGCCTAAACAAAAGCAAGATCCTATCTCTACCAAAAATAATAAAAGTAGCCAGGAGTTATAACAGATACCTATAGTCCCAGCCACTACTTGAGAGGCTGAGGCAAGAGCTTCACTTTAACCCAAGAGTTTGAGTTGCTGTGCGCTATGCCACCAGGGCACTCTACCCAGAGTGACAGAGTAAGACTCTGTTTCAAAAAAAAAAAGAATTAGAAAATACAAACAGTAGTCTAATCACAGATTCCATCAATACTACCAGAACAGAACCTCTTGATTTTCTCAAAAAATCCATTCTATACTGCCATAGCTGAGAAGTACCTTGTTTTACAAAAGGAGAAACTGAGGCTCAGGGATGTGACCTAGCCATGGGTGCATATCATATTGGCAGGATCTTGGCCCCTTGACTCCTAAGCCATTGCACTTTCCCTGACTCCCAGCTGATCCCTGTGCCTCAGTTCCTGGCTCTCCGTACTCCCCCTTCCTTTCCCTCATGTCACTGGTTCCAACTCTTGGCTCAGAGTGCGCTAGGCCCCAGACCTACCTGCTGAAGCTGCAGAAGATGGAGAAGAGCCCCAGGACCATGTTGATCAGGGACAAGGCATTGCTCACATCTTTCCAGGACAATTCAGTCATTTGGGGGTGGCCATGGGTCAGGAAGCAATTGGCATCCAGACCTGGGGCCCAAGAGAGAGGGACAAGGGGTCCCCAAGGTCAAGGATTTCCAAAAGACACTCTCAAGGACCTGGAATCTCCTATTTTTATAGATATCTTCTCAGGGCCTCTTGAATGAACACACACACACACACACATTCTGTTTCACTGGCAGGACTAAGAGAGATAGGAGGTAAGTAGAAAAGATGCAGGAGTAAAGACAAAAGTGCTGAAGGCAAAGTATCTTGGAAAAGCTCAACAGCAAAGTGGGTGAATTGGCACAAGCAGTTTCCACTCCCTCTCTGACCTCAGCCATGCCCCACAACACCAACATCCCTCCAAGCTACATGTTGATCCTCCTGGCACCACCACCTACCAGTCAGCCAAGACGCAGAATGTATCTACAAAGTGCCAGGCATTGCTGCTTCTGTGTAACTTCATAGCTGCTTCACTTGTGATTGCTGACCAGCTGTCTCCTATACTATCTGTTTCATTAACTCTCCCTTCACCAAGCCCTTTCCGGTCTATTATTTCCATTGGCCCTGTGAGCGCTGTCAGGCAAGGCTTCTTATCCCTACTTCTCAGGCAAAGCAAAGAGATGGGAAGAACCTAGCTCCAGGTCACACCAGAAGTGGCAGAACAAGACTTAATTTTCCTTAAGTGCTCTTTGCTCTGTGCCCTACTGTCTGCAAAACACCATGACTGGACACTGCCTGGGCTGTCTGCTCAGCCTAAGCCGGGTGCTGGGAGAACCCTGGGTCCCTGCCTTCACAGAACTTACAGGCTATCGAGGGAAGCAAGACTCATGCATGTGGAGACCTAGATGCTATGCATAGCAGCACAGATGGGGAAACTGTGGTTTCAGGATAAGTTAAGTGACTTGTTCAGTAAATGGTGGAGGCAGGATTTGAATGGGGTCTCCTCTTTCCCAAGTAAATGCTTTTGCGGAATGCACAGGTCTTGTGTGTGAAAGAATTGCCATTAGGGCAGGAGAAATCTGCAAATATGAAAACATCCATTCACTTAGCAAGCATTTGGCCAGGAGCAAGATTTGTCAGACAGAGAAGATGAAGACTAAGGAGCAGAGCCTAGGAAGGGGATCCAAGTCTGCACAGAACAGACATGACCAGGCTACTAAGGGAGCATGGAAGAGAGGCTCAGCCTGCTGGGCTGGGGGCAGAATTCTCAGGGTCAGAGCTGAGGCTTTGTGCCACCCTGGTCTGCAGGGATAGATCCTGTTCCTCTCCAGCTTCTTAGACACCCTCAGGATGGTATACTGGCCCTGCTTAGCTCTCCAGCTTCTTGGGACCCTTCTTGGGGACCCTCCCCTTGAGTCTAGGGTTGGATGGTGTTCCTCTGGGAGCCTGTTAGGTGCTCCTTCACTGTATGGTCACATTTCCTGTGCTCACCATGTGACACTTGGCATCACCTACCTTGTTTTCTTACTTTACAACAGGGGATGCAACTTGAGTGCAGACTGAGCTCCCCTGTGCCCAGCATGAGGCCTGATGATAGAAGTCGTTCCACGTTGGTTAATACAGCACGTCACTCTGGTGCTTCCCCTGTCCTCTTGAAAGCACATGTAGCAAAAATAAGATGGAGTCAGGCAGGCTAGGCAAACATGACACAGCTGATCTGGTCAGTTTAGGTCCTGCCTGACCTCCACCCCCTGTCTAGCATTCTTACTGTTTTATAAATCTAGCTCCCACCCTAAATGATGCCTATCTTAAGTAGTTTAGATAAACTGATTTAAGAGATTAACTTTTAAATTAGAATGTTATAATAGGTCACTGAGTTAGGCTAATTATTACTTAAAATAAGGATTAATGTGGTCTTTAAACTTTTATACATAAAACTATAATTTTAGAAATGATAGAACAAAACAGTCTTAGACTACTCTCACTGTTCTCCATGATCTAGACCTTCTGACAAAAAGGTTTTTTTGCTTTTTGTTTTTTGAAACAAAGTTTCACTTCATTGCCCTCGGTAGAGTGCTGTAGCATCACAGCTCACAGCAACCTCAAACTTTGGGCTGAAACAATTCTCTTTGTCTTAGCCTCCCAAGTAGCTGGGACTACAGGTTCCCACCACAACACCCCGCTATTTTTAGAGACGGGGTCTGGCTCTGGCTCAGGCTGGTCTCCAACCTGTGAGCTCAGGCAATCCACCTGCCTCAGCCTCCCAGAGTGCTGGGATTATAGGCATGAGACACTGCACCTGGCCCTGACAAAAAGTTTGGTGACCTATCCCCTTCTCTCCATATTGGCTGACAGTGACAGGTGGCCAGATCCTCTTCATCAGGTAGCACTCTCACTGCACCACATTCCATCCAACCCACCTCTAGCCTTGCTCAGTGTGGCCTCCATGAAGCCTTCTTAGGTGAATGCTTAACATTCAAGCCCCTTCAACACCCACATCCCCCATCCATTTATTTTGATCTTCCACTTACTCATTAAAATAATTTTTTTTCTGATGGCTGCTCTGTGCCAGGCCTTATATGTTCTGGGGACAGAGAGAAGAACAAGACCCAGGCCACACCCTGAAGAAACTCAGGGAGGCAGCTGTGTGTAAGGACAAGATTTATGTACGTCCCAGCTGCTGTGGGTGCACCTGGAAAGGAGATACTAAGTTTAGAGTGAGCCCTCCACTACAGTCTCTAAGATGAACAAGGCAGGGGTGGGGGAGGTCCGAGGTGGAGGTCAGGGGGATTCTTGGCCAAGGGAACTGCAGGTGCAAAAAATGCACAATGAGGGGACTGGGTTACAAGGGAGAGAGGGGTGATTGGAGGTGACATTGGCAGGGAAGCCACAGGTAATGGACATGCAGATGTGACCTTGAACTGCAGCCTGTGGGTGGGCAGTGTGGTAGTGTTCAGTAAGGCAGCAGTGTCTCCGTCAGATTATGGGTGCGAGTGGAGGATGGTTTGAAGGGAACAAACTGGAGAAACGTCTGACCATGAGACTAGGGAATGAGGCAGAAAGATGCGAACGGGGAGAAAAGGCAGGCCAGGCGCTGTGCCTGTGTGGCCTAACTGCGGCAGGAGAATTGTCACTCTAGCAAAGGAAATGAGTGAAAGTGATCCAGGCGGAACTTCCTCGCAGGCGCTCAAACGTGGCTCTCACCCCAATTAAAGATGCCCTCCCCTCTTCTCGTCCCCACCCACCTCTTCCTAGAGACCAGAAACCCATCCCCGGCAGAGACACGAGCGCTCCACCTCCCGCCCCACTCCACCCTCGCTGTGCGGCTCCAGCACGACCGGGAAAAGATGGAGCCAGGGCTGGTCGCTGGCAGCACCCAGGGAAGGGCATTTCTTGCCCTTTGGCGCCACTGCAGACGCTCACCTGGGGACATGACATGCCTAGATGGAAATGGGAGGCCCGCACTCCTTCCCTGGGTCGGTCCTGTGTGGTGCAGGGGGCGCCTCGCGGATCCCAGGCCTCTTACCCTGGCTCTTAGCTCACAATCCCCGAGAGGAGGGAGGGGCTGCGGGTCTTTAACCTAGGGGAAGAAGGGCCTTAACTTCCAGAGGGCTGGCCTAGGTCTTCTGGGGGGTGGGTGGCGAGAGGGGGGAATGGCAGGGGAAAGGGAGGGCCTGGGAGGAAGGGACGACTGTCTTCTGTTCCTAGTACTGGGCTCAGAGACCAGAGCTGCGGTGGGCGTTTGTTCTGCGCACAGTCCCCACCTCCAAGTGCTTGGTATCACCAGCAGGGTGGAAGTGCGTTGGGGGAGGCTGTAAACTGGGGGTGCGGGGGTGTAGACTGTGTGGGGCACCTGGAATAGAAGTCCACGCAGACGGGGCTGTTTGCACGTTTGCTTCACTGCTGGTCTTTGCGCCTGTAAGAATGGCATAGGGATATGGTAATATTTGCTGGGTGAATGACAAGCTAAGGAATTTGGACTCGGTCCTCAAGTAGGGAAGTGATATGGTCAGGTTGTTTCAGAAAGATATTCTGGGCGGCTCCTGTGGCTCAGTGAGTAGGGTGCCGGCCCCATATACCAAGGGTGGTGGGTTCGAACCTGGCCCCAGCCAAACTGCAACAAAAAAATAGCCAGGCATTGTGGCGGGCGCCTGTAGTCCCAGCTACTAGGGGGCTGAAGCAAGAGAATCACCTAAGCTCAGGAGTTGGAGGTTGCTGTGAGCTGTGATGCCATAGCACTCTACTGAGGGCAATAAAGTGTCTCTAAAAAGTTCTGTCTCTAAATAGAAAGAAAGAAAGAAAGATTATTCTGGCAGCCACTGTATAGGAAGAATCCCCAATACTGCAGGAGAGAGAAGGCTGGCCAGATCAACAGGGAACAGGAAAACAAGCCCACTTAGGAGCCAAAGATGGAATCCCAAGGTGTGAAACCAGTGAGAGGGTGTCAGAAGAGCATCTTCAGAGGTGACTGTGACAAGTTGGATGGATAGCGGCTACAGAAAGAAACTTGTTATTAATATCATTGGGTAGGATTTCAGGCACCAGTTCTAAGATGGGGCCTCCACCTTCACCTGCCCCACATGCTCCAGCCCATCCTAATGCTAACCTGTGGAATAACCCACAGACTATGTAAAGGGAAGAACTGGAGCTAGGAAGTGACACTTTGCCTCTCCTGCAAACAGCATGGGAAAGAGGATATAGGACCTAGTAAGTCCTGAATCTAGCAACAAGTACTGTGCCAGATGATGTACAGGCATACCATCATCTCACTGGAACTTCTCAACTTCCTGTCCTACAGGAGCGGGAACAGGGGATCAGATCATTACACCACTAATCTTAATCATTAGTAGAGAGCTGACACCTGAAAACAGCCTGACAGGTGTCGGAGAAACTCAAAGGGAAAACCAGATGAAGGCAACAAAATGTGTGCTACAAGTCATTCAGCTTCTACCATTTATGTATTTCTCTTCATCTCTGCCTGCCTTGAGGCCCATTAAAGTGGCAAATTAAAAACTATAGTATAGGCTCGGTGCCTGTGGCTCAAGTGGCTAAAGCACCAGCCACATACACCTGAGCTGGCAGGTTCAAATCCAGCCCAGGCCCGCCAAAACAACAATGATGGCTGCAACCAAAAAATAGCCGGGCGTTGTGGCGGGTACCTGTGGTCCCAGCTACTTGGGAGGCTGAGGCAGGAGACTCGCTTGAGCCCAGGAGTTGGAGGTTGCTGTGAGCTGTGATGCCACAGCACTCTACCCAGGGCAACAGCTTGAGGCTCTGTCTCAAAAAAAAAAAAAAAAAACTGTAGTATTATGGACTGTGAGCAGTGGGGCACCTGTAACCAGCTCCATAACCAAAAATTAATAGTTCTCAAGTATCTGAGTTCTGTCATATTTCAAATGAGTTTTCAGTGTTCACTTTAGGATTGAAGCAGGCAGCTAAGTAGCCTTGAATTGACAGGACTGTATCAGTGAGCGTTATCTCAGTACCAGTAGCCTAGCAGCCAGTCTTAGACAAAGCAAAGAAGAGACACACTCAGTAAGGATTGCTGACCAGGCTCGACGCCTGTAGCTCAAACAGCTAAGGCGCCAGCCACATACATCAGAGCTGGCAGGTTCAAATCCAGCCCAGGCCTGCCAAACAACAATGACAACTACAACCAAAAACCAGCCAGGCATTGTGGCAGGTGCCTATAGTTCCAGCTACTTGGGAAGCTGAGGTAAGAGAATCGCTTAAGCCCAGGAGTTGGAAGTTGCTGTAAGCTGTGATGTCATAGCACTCCTACCCAGGGCAACAGCTTGAGGCTCTGTCTCAAAAAAAAAAAAAAAAAAAAAAAAATTGCTGACCAGAACTTTGTAACTTTGCATTCACCTATGCATTTTCTTTTGAATTTTCCCCCAGGAACATCAGAACCTCCCTGCAGCCATGAGACAACTACAGTGCTTTACACTACCTGTCTGGGAAAGACAAGATAAGCGACACACTGTGGCAAATTGTGCCCCAGGACCACTGAGCCTGTGCACAAGGCTAAAAGAATGACCATATTAACTCCTAGCTCATTATAATACTAAAAATCCCACCCTAGGGAGAGACTTATTCACCATTTTTTGTTCATAGAATGTATGTACTAGCATGAGTTCTTACTATGCTTGCATGCGTCACCCTCCACCCCAAACATGTGATAATGTTCACTTCCCTCATTATTCATTATTACCTTCATAAAACCCCCCTTACCCTATTGATGGGAAAGGCAGGTTTGAAGTAGTTTGTGCCTACCCCTCCCAGTTGATGTGTTTTCTAAAATAAATCCTTTCCTCCTTGATAATCCTCATTGTCTCAATAATTGACTTTCTGTGCATTGAGCAACATGACCCTCCTCCCCTGTGGGAGTGTTAACACATTCACTACTCCCAGCTACTCTGGAGGCTCAGGTAGGATTGCTTGAGATTAGGAGTTCAAGGCTGCAGTGAATAGCCACTGCACTCCAGCCTTGGCAACACAGCAAGACCTTGTCCTCAAAAAAAAAAAAAAGTTTACATTCCAGCTCTAATATTTATCAGATTTTAAAATTTGAACATGTTGCTTTATTTTTCCAAACCTGTGTTGTCCTAATCTGTAAAACAGAATTGTTATGAGAATTAAATGAAATCTCTTATGAAATGCTTAGCACAAAGTAGAAGCTTTATTGTTATTATTCTAAGGATATGACCATCTATTTCCTAGACATACCCAAAGCTTCCTTCAAAAGAGGGAAAGGGGCTCAGCACCTGTGGCTCAAGCGGCTAAAGCACCAGCCACATACACCTGAGCTGGCAGGTTAGCATCCAGCCTGGGCCTGCCAAACAACAATGATGGTTGCAACCAAAAAATAGCCAGGTGTTGTGGCAGGCGCCTGTAGTCCCAGCTACTTGGGAGGAGGAAGTAGGAGAATCACTTGAGCCTAGGAGCTGGGGGTTGCTGTGAGCTATGAAGCCACAGCACTCTACCCAGGGTGACAGCTTGAGGCTCTGTCTCAAAAAAAAAAAAAAAAAAGTCCAAAAGAGGTAAAGGAAGCACAGTAGCTGAGATAGACCTTCCTTCTCTGCCAGCAGTTTCCAGCTTCCTCCCCTTCTAAATCTCACAGGAAATAGAGAACAAAAACAGTTAAGTTAGGCTAACTACACTTGTGCTAACACGGTAGCCCCAAGCCTTTAATGGCTGTTGAGCAATGAAATATGGCTACTCTGAATTCAAATGTACTGTAAGTGTAAAACACATACCAGAGTTTAAATTCTTAGTTTTTAAAAAAAGAATGTAAAAATAACAATTTTTTAGTAGTATTTGTTGAAATGCTAATAATTTGGGGCTGGATGCAGTGGTTCATGCCTATAATCCCAGTACTCTGGGAGGCTGAAGTGAGTGGATCACCTGCGATCATGAGTTTGAGACCAGCCTGAGCTAGAGCAAGACTCCATCTCTAAAAATAGCTGGGACTGTGGTGGGCGCCTGTAATCCCAGCTACTCCAAAGGCTGAGGCAAGAGAATTGCTTGAGCCCAGGAGTCTGAGGTTGCTGTTAGCTAAGATGCTACAGCACTCTACCTAGGGCAACAAAGTGAGACTTTGTCTCAAAAAAAAAAAAAAAAGAAAAAGAAATGCTAATGATTCGGATATACTGGGTTAGATAAAATATATATATATATATATATATTTTTTTTTTTTGAGACACAGCCTCAAGCTGTCCCCCTGGGTAGAGTGCCATGGCATCACAGCTCACAGCAAGCTCTAACTCCTAGGCTCAAGCGAGTCTCTTGCCTCTGTCTCCCAAGTAGCTGGGACCACAGGCACCCGCCACAACGCCTGGCTATTTTTCTGGTTGCAGCCGTCATTGTTGTTTGCTGGGCCGGGCTGGATTCTAACCTGCCACCTTAGGGGTATGTGGCTGGCACCTTAGCCACTTGAGCCACAGGCACCACGCCTCTTTTTACTTTTTGAATATAGCTACTAGAAAATGTTAAATCACACCACACTATATTTCTATTAGTTGCTTGGACTTAGAGCCTTTGCAGGATGTAAATGCAAAGCTATAGATGTCTTATCTATTCATCTGTTCATTACTGGAGGATTTATAGTGTGCCAGGCACTATTTTAGGTGCTGGAGATACAGAAGTAAAGAAGACAAGCAGAGTCTCTGTTGCCATAGAACTTACACTTAAGTATGGGAGAGAAGCAGGAAATAAATCATTTCTGATTATGGTTAAGTGCCAAAGCAGGATCAGAAGTTATTTCTAACATGGGAAGAGTTGGTATTACTTTTTTTTTTAATATCAGGGACCATGATCATCTTCTCTGTATTATTCTAATTTTAGTACATGTGCTGCCACAGTGAGTATAAGATTGGTATTACTGACGGGGTAATCAGGGAAGTGATATTTAAGTAGAGACCTAAATGATGAGACGACACAAACCATGTGAAGATCTTGGGGGCAGTTTCCAAACAGCCAGGACAGCAAATGTAAAGGTTCTGATGTGGGAACAAGCTTGGTGTATGGGAGAACAGCAAGGTCAGCACAGAGAAACATGGTGAGTCCTAACAGTGGAAGATCACATACTACCTTGATGAGAAGTTTGGATTTTATTCTAAGTGTAATGAGAAATTCTTGGGATGTTTTTAAACAGAGGTATTATGATCTGACATGTAGTTTTACAAGATTATGCCAACAGTCTATGTGGAGACAGCCTGAAGGAGGGTGAAATGGAAGCAGGGAGGCAAGTTAGAAGCTGCTGTTTTTGTCCAGGCTACAGGTGTTGGTGGCGTGGACTAAGGAGGGAGGAGTGGAGGTGGTGAGTGGCAGTCATGTTTGGGATGTTCTCAAGGCAGAGCTGAGAAGACTTGCTGACTGGTAATGGAAGAACAAATGGATCAAGGATGACTGATCCGGCCTTTACAACAGTAGGGAAACAAGTGGTGATGGAAATAGAACTGCTGGTAAAACAGGTTTGGGGGGTGAACTCGAACTTAGGTTTGGACACATGAAGTTTGTAGTGACTATGAGTCAAGTGGAGATGCCAAGCAAGGCTATTAGACAAGCAAGTGTGCTGAGACTCAGGGACAGATGAGGGCTGGAGACATGCATGGGTGGTACTTAAGCCTTGGGAATGGATTACATCACCTAGGAGAGAGAAAGAAAAGAGGGCTAAGGATGTGGCCCCAAGTGTAGGTGTCAGGAAAGGGGAGGAGAAGACAGAAAAGGTTGACCAGGCGTGGTGGCTCGCTCCTATAATTCTAGCACTCTGGGAGGCTAAGGCTGGTGGATTGCTTGAAGCTCAGAAGTTCGAGACTAGCCTGAGCAACAGCAAGACCTCTTCTCTATTAAAAATAGAAAAAACTAGCTGGTTGTCATGGAGGGTGCCTATAGTCCCAGTTACTTGGGAGGCTGAAGCAAGAAAATCTCTGGAGTCCAAAAAACAGATTGCTGTGAGCTTTGATGATGCCACAGCACTCTACCCAGGGCAACAGAACTCTGTCTCAAAAAAAAAAAAAGAAAGAAAAGAAGACAGAAAAGTTGTAGTCAGTGAAGTAGAAGAGCAGAGGATTTTTTTTTTAGAGACAGAGTCTCACTTTGTTGCCCTCAGTAGAGTGCAGTGGCATCACAGCTCATAGCAACCTCCAGCTCTTGGGCTTAGGCGATTCTCTTGCCTCAGCCTCCCTCTCGAATAGCTGGGACTACAGGCGCCTGCCACAACACCTGGGCTATTGTTTTTTGTTGCAGTTTAGCCGGTGCTGTGTTTGAACCTGCCACCCTCAGTATATGGGGCCGGTGCCCCATCCATTGGACCAAATGCTGCTTAAGACTACAGAAATATAATTTCTCCAAGCATGCGGTAGCTCCGTCCTTCCAAGCTCCAGCTCCATAAGGGAGGGAATGATCTCTATCTTGTGCACAGGGGTTTTGCCCACAGGCTTTAGTTCCAGTGATATAGGTTCAATTCCTTATGAGTTTTGTGAACTTAGGCAAGTTACTTAATTTCTCCAGGTTCTGATATCCATCCTCTGCATACCTGTCACTGGACACTCAAGTGAACTACTCCTTCAGGACCTCAAATACACATCTTATTCTATCACTTCTGCCATTTAACTTCTTTACAACTCCATGTTGAGATCCTTTACAACTACCTTAATTGACCCAAACAGGATTAAGGTTATGGTTAGACTCAAATCACACACTGTGTTTAAATCTGATCTCCAGCACTTCCTATGCACGTAATCATCGGCCAGCTTCTGAATGTCTTGAGCTGTTCCTGAGCTGTAAAATAGGAATGCCATATGCCTCACAGAAGAGGATGGGTTATGTGAAGATTAAGTGAGACCATGGATATACCTGGCAGAATAAAAGTTCACTAGACAGGCTCGGTGCCTGTGGCTCAAGTGGCTAGGGCACCAGCCATGTACACCTAGGGTGGAAGGTTCGAGTCCAGCCCGAGCCTGTCTAAAACAACCAATGACGGCTGCAACCAAAAAATGGCCGGGCGTTGTGGCAGGTGCCTGTGGTCCCAGCTGCCTGGGAGGCAGAGGAAGGAGACTTGCTTGAGCCCAGGAGTTGGAGGTTGCTGTGAGCTGTGATGCCACAGCACTCTACCCAGGGGGAAGGCTTGAGGCTTCTGCCTAAAAAAAAAAAAATTCACTAGACAGTATTTACCATCTTTTTATCTGATCGATATAAATAACTCTCCTTCCAGACCCCTAGGATAGAGAAAGGGGGCTACAGCCACCTTATTACTCACACCTGGTGAACCTGGAAAAGGCCAGCAATGTGTATTACTGAACCAGAGTTAACTAATTATTCTGAAAAATATTGGGCACATCTTCTTCCATATTTTACTGAGTGGATTCCTGCCATACATGCAGATACTCAGACTGGAAGCTCTAGCTTTCTTGCTTCTCACTTATGCCCCTACATTGTTAGCTAACAAAATAGCAATCTATTATCCTTTTTTTTTTTTTTTTGTAGAGACAGAGTCTCACTTTATCACCCTCGGTAGGGTTTAGTGGAGTCACAGCTCACAGCAACCTCTAACTCCTGGGCTTAGGCGATTCTTCTGCCTCAGCCTCCCAAGTAGCTGGGACTACAGACGCCTGCCACAATGCCCAGCTTTTTTTGTTGCAGTTTGGCTGGGGCTGGGTTTGAACCCACCACCCTCGGTATATGGGGCCAGCACCCTACTCACTGAGCCACAGGTGCCTCCCCTATTATCCTTTCAAAATGTCATGTTTATCACATCTAAGATGTTATCCTGGCTCGGCAACTGTGGCTCAAGCGGCTAAGGCGCCAGCCACATACACCTAAAGTGGTGGGTTCAAATCCAGCCAGGGCCCGCCAAACAACAATGATGGCTGCAACCAAAAAATAGCCGGGCACCTGTGGTTCCAGCTACTTGGGAGGCAGAGGCAGGAGACTCGCATGAGCCCAGGAGTTGGAGGTTGCTGTGAACTGTGATGCCACAGCACTCTACCCAGGGGGACAGCCTGAGGCTCTGTCTCAAAAAAAAAAAAAAAAAAAACATTATCCTTTGTCAGACCATCATTTTATGTAGCTCTAAGAAATAGTTAAATCTCATTTGTTTTCAAAACCAAAGCATGTGCTAGATCCTCCAAGAAGTCTCCCCAGATTCCCCAAGCTAAGTAAGAACCCTATGTCTGAGGCTCTGTGAAGCTCCATGCATAACTGTCGTGGCCCTGCTTATTGCAATTATTGGCTTATTTCCTCTCCTACTGGGAGTTTTATTCCACTATATTATCCTCCAGATAATAGAAGGCACTTAATAGAAGGTGCCTCCAGAACTTAGAAGGTACTTAATACTTATGAAAGTATCGAGTGGAGAGATAGATGGGTGAATGAAAGTGATGAATGTGGATAATCACTGGGCCCTAGTCCCATCCTAAGGTGCTCCCTACAAAACCACCTTATACTGTCCCTAGCCTTCCCTAAGCATTGTGAACAGCTTAACCAAGAAAGAGCAACGGCACTGCCCAGTGGCCAGTGAAGGGAGTACATATTATTGCATAGAAAGTTTCTCTCTGAATCACTGTTCTCCAGCTCCAGTAGTTAGGAAACGTCAAGAATGAGGGAGGTTTGCATTTTCAAATGATCATGGGGATAACTGTACCCAGAATGGATTAGAGAGGGGATAGAGAGGGAACCAGAGATGCTAGCTGGGAGGCTGTGTTGTTAGAGCTAAAAGTCATATTCAGGTCTGTAACTTCAACACCATACTTACCCACTTTGTAATACTGCCTCCTTTACCCAGGATTTCCCTTCCTGCCTCTTAACTGAGTACTGTGGCAGACACATTCCAAGATCCATTCAATGATTCAATGATGCGTGCCTTCTGGTAATTGTGCCTTTGTGTGACTCCCTTCTGTGAGTATGGGTTAGCCTAGTGACTGGATTCTAACCAACAGAACACAGCAAAGGTGAAAAGATGTCACTTCTATGATTAGACTACCTGAGACTATAACTTGCATCTTGCTATCACTCTTATTTGCTTTGATGAAGCAGGCATGTATTGCAGACTTATGACAAGGTACTGAGGGTAACCTCCAGCTAACACCTAATATATGGAGCCCACCAAGCCAATAACCCTCAAGGAACTCAAATTCTACTAACAATAGCAGATCCTTTCCAGTCAGGCCTTCAGATGAGAACCCAGCCCTGGCCAAAAACTTGATTGAAGCCTTACAGGTTTCAACCCTGAAGTAAAGAACCCATCAAAACTGTCCTTGTGGCTGGGCGCAGTGGCTCACAACTGTAATCCTAGCACTCTGGGAGGCTGAGGTGAGCGGAGCTTATGAGTTCGAGACCAGCCTGAGCAAGGAGTGGAGGTGGTGAGCAGCAGTCATGCTTAGGATGTTCTCAAGGCAGAGCTGAGAAGACTTGCTGCCTGGTATGGAAAGAACAAATGGATCCAGGATTTTTTGGTTCCAGTTGTCAGTTTAGCAGGCCAAGGCTGGGCTCAAACCCACTAGCTTTGGTGTATGTGGCTGGCACCCTACTCACTGAGCTACAGACACCAGCCACTTGCACCAAGGCTGGTGGGTTCAAGCTTAGCTGTGGCCTGCTAAACAATAACTACAATCAAAAAATAGCAGAGGACGGTGCCTGTGGCTATGTGGGTAGGGTGCCAGCCCCATATACGAAGGGTGATGGGTTCAAACCCGGCCCCAGCCAGCTAAAACAGCAGTGGCAACTGCAACAAAAATAGTCGGGCATTGTGGCGGGTGCCTGTAGTCTCAGCAACTTGGGAGGCTTAGGCAAGAGAGCCCCTAGCCCAAGAGCTGGAGGTTGCTCTGAGCTGTGACGCCACAGCACTCTACCAAGGGTGACAAAGTGAGACTCTATCTCAAAAAATAGTGGGGTGTTGTGGTGGGCACCTGTAGTCCCAGCTACTTGGGAGTAGCTGAGGCAAGAAAATCACTTAACACCAAGAATTTGGGGGTTGCTGTGAACTGTGACACCATGGCACTCTACCGAGGGTGACATAGAGACTCTGTCTCAAAAATAAATAAATAAATAAATAAAATAAATGGGCTTGCTCAGCTCCAAGTGGCTAAGCTTGAGATCAGGCAGACTACAGAGTGGATTCATATAATGGTTAGTGGCAGCCTCCAACATCTCTCCCAGGTCTAAAGTTCTGTTGAGTTTTTGTTGAGTTTTGAGATAGACCCTTCCCACATCTGGCCTTTGCTACTGCCTGAGTCTCCACTCTAGAGAGGAAAAAAGACAAAAAGGGGGCCAGACCATCAATAGCACAAATTCCAGAATCACACACACTGGTCTAGCTAAACCCAGTTTTTTTAAAAATCATCTTCTATGGCTCGGCACCTATAGCTCAACCGGCTAAGGCGCCAGCCACGTACACCTAAGGTGGCGGGTTCAAATCCCCAGCCCGGACCCGCCAAACAACAATGACGGCTGCAACCAAAAAATAGCCGGGCGTTGTGGCAGGCGCCTGTGGTCCCAGC
>CAUYTI010047491.1:0-27729 GCA_963575145.1 Galago senegalensis
GAAGGCTTTGGGGACACCGCAGGAACAGCTACCAGACTGCACTGTCACACCACTCTTTGAATCAGGGACTGTGATGCCAGTTTCGCCACTCAGTGACCACAGCCTGAACCACACATCTGCCTTAAAGAGCATAAGAACTAGAGAGTATTAAAGAGTATTTAAAGAGCCACAATTAAAGAGTATTTTCACTTAAAACACCAAGAGAATAAAAGTATGGTCTCCCAATATACATTGTTTAATGTTTTTTAGTCACATATCAGTGGTGGGGAAAGGAAGGCCACCATGGTGAGGAGAGGAAGGCCACCACAGTGGGGAAGGCAAGCTGGAGCACGGTGAGCATCAGCCCCTGCTGTGATGGAACAGGCAGGCAGGAACAGCCTGGGCGGTGCTGATCACACAGCCTGAGTGGCTCCTTCCTACAGGATTCTTGGTGGTTCAATGCCTGAGACCATGCTCAGGAGGAATGGGCTGGAGACCTATGCCTAGTAACTGGCTGACAGCTGCCTGGCAGCACAGCCTAGATGGCTCTGGGGAGAACCATGCTCCATCTCAGCTGCCTTGGTCACTTCCCAGAACTGGGAAATGGTGAGTATCAAGTTTTCCCTCAAGCTCCAAACCAAGCAACCACACAGCCCTGATGAAGCCCATGCACTCCATGCTGCCTGTGACGGGGACATAGGAGTCACTCAGCTGAAAAATCATATTGCAGATAAACAACTCCAGCACAACCCAAAGTAGGCACGAAGGCTCAGCTCTCTGCATGTCCTCACTTTGCCTGGGAAGCAGAATGAGGTTTTTAGAGCGAATCCACATAGCACAGCAAGCACACACTCCTTCCTCTCCCTCCTCCCTGAGGCCCTCAGGGTGGGCAGACAAGCTCTGGAAGGCATTAGCGGGACCAAACTCCCAAAGGTCCAGACTAAACAGGCCTGCAGAGCCAGATTCTGTCCCCACACAGGAAATGTCTCAGAGGCAGCATAGAGCCTAGATGGTGAGAAGGAACGGCTCCACATGTCCCATGTGCTAAGGCCATGTGCTGTCCCGCCACCGGCATAAGCGTCCTCACTGATGGCGCCCACGAGCCCAGGCAGTGGAGCACCCTTCTGAGAAAGGCAGAAAAAGAGAAGCAAAGCATGAAGCACGTGGGAAGCATTTCTGGCAGGAAGAATATTTATGATGTACAGTTAATTTCTTCTGAACAAGCACAGTAACTAACAGCAAATCATTTTCTATGGAGATGACAAAAACTTTGAATTCTTAACAGACTACAGACAAGGAAATAAAAGGACATGCAATCATATATCAGTCCCCTTTAAGCACAGGAAGGTGACTCAAGGTAGCTTTCTGCAGAGAGAGTAAGAGAGTACAGTGTCTCTGTTTTCTTACTCCGAGCAACTCAACATCAACTTTCTGAGAGAAGTAGATCAGTTTTCTGTAGCCCTTTAACCCCAATGCCTGGCATGTATCAGTGCCCCCAAATATTTGTTTAATGAATAAATAACTACTGATTTGGAGCAGGGTGAACCCTTAGAAAATAATACCCTTTCGTATGCAGAAAAGGAATAAAAGCCAACAATGACAATAGGTATACCTAAAATTATAATTCTCTGAAACACCTTTACATCCTCTGGAAACTTGTAAAAGACATGTGAATTGTAATTTTTGGTAAAGTGTTTTGGCCAAAATGTCATGGTTAGCAAAACTCTAACAGCTATGGGCTATACCAAGATAAAGGCCTAATTTCAGCATCAGAAAAACAGAATGTGATGTTTCTGAGCTAAATCATATACATTTGCCACTTAAATAAAATAAAAAGTCACACAAATAATTAAATACATGCTATGCTGAAATAGCTCAGAGCTATACTATCTTCTAAAGCTAGTTCAGTTTGTTCAGCATAAAGCAATTTTATGTCTTTCAGTCAGGACCCCTTATAAGAGGCAGAAAAGAAACTGGACCAATGAGCAAGTGAGCCAAGTGAGCACAGAGCAGAGACCAGACACTCCCCACAGTTCCCATTCTTATGACTCAACACCCTCCCCTCTTGGGGGCTGGGCCACATTCTTTACTACCACAGCATCAACAGCACCCTCACCACCACAGAGCAATTTTTATGGGCTCGGAATTTCATACCACCAAGTGATGGTAGTATGAACTTAGCAAAAATAATATGCCTTCCTCCCAGTAAGCACAAATACATCCCAAATGATTTTAAATTCTTGGAGACCGACCTGCATTGTTTGTCACACAGCTGGTTTCTTAAACCACAAAGAAAGTCACAAGTCAGTATCATTAAATAGTAATCTACAGAGATTTTAGAGCCTTTCAACAAATGAATCTACTAACTATGCTGCTCTGGAGAGAATTCTGGCTCTTCTGAGAGCTGCCACAGTGATAGTTCCTAAAGCCACCCTTTAGCCCTCCAGAAGTCCTAGAGACACAGCACAGGATGTCTCAGGCAGCATCACCATCATTTGTTTCCAAAGACCACTTCCATCGCAGGTCTCGAGAACACACAGTTGCCCACTGGGAAGACAGAGGTCTGTACTTTTCAGACCTAATTTCTGTTGTGTAGAAAGTGACAGAAAAGGTTAACAGCGCATATGGCCTCCCCTGGAGCCGGTGCCAGGAAGCGTCACTAGTTTCTGAACTGAAAGGTTTTCAGTTTGAGCACCTGCTAGTCCATGCTGGGCATCCATTCTTGCTGGAAGATAAACACTGAACACAACTCTTACTTACCACTTTAACAGTCTTACTAATAAATTATAAACATAACCTATAAGTTGAGGATGATTGTGCCTCTTTATTCCCTCAGAGTGAACAGAGAAAATCTAAAGGCAACATGGGTTTCTTCAGGGCAGAGCATGAGCATTAGCAAGCCCACTTCCCAGCCCCAGGATGACACCCAGGTCAGATTAAGAGCTCTCAGAGGAGTCGTCCCACTGTCACCCCCCTGGGTGCCTACAAGAGCCAGCCTCCTCATCTTGATTACTCTTTTCACTTTCCTCAAGAGCAGCATGAACTGGTGGCACCCGTGGCTCAGGGGGTAGGGTGCCGGCCTCATATACGGGGGCGGGGGGGGGGGTGTTCAAACCCGGCCCTGGCCAAACTGCAACAAAAAATAGCTGGGTGTTGTGGCAGGCACCTGTAGTCCCAGCTACTTGGGAGGCTGAAGCAAGAGAATTGCCTAAGCCCAGGTGTTGGAGGGTGCTGTGAGCTATGATGCCACAGCACTCTACCAAGGGTGATAAAGTGAGACTCTGTCTCTAAAATAAATAAATAAATAAATAAAGATTAAAAAAAAAGAGCAGCATGAGCTATATAACTAACTCTGGACAACTGTGAGATCTGCTTGTGTGTTTTCAAATGTGTTGTCTTCTCCAATTTAAAAACAAAAGCCCTCTCTAACAAGCTGAATTTGGAGTTCAGAGAATTTTAATAGCCAAGCACAGACTGTAAGGTCACCACCTATGGCCACATCAAGCACTCAGTATGGGCGACATTACAGTCTGAGGACTCTAGTGAGCCCTTCTGGATACACCTGCACCCACACTGTCACAAGGCTTCCCTGATTGCCACTGCCTGGAGGCATCAGATCTCAGTACAATCCCTTGTGGATAGCCATAAGCCACCAGAAGCCAAGAGGAGACCAAAGTCAAGCATAAGAATTTATTGCAGGTGGTTCCCCTCTGAGTAGAGAGTCTCCCTTCCCCACCTACCCCCCCAATCCTGTCAAAAGCCCATCTCCCCAGCCCAGGAATCTAGCCAGTGTGAGCATGGCTCTCAAAGCCATAACACTCTTCATAACTGGACTCTAAGTGAAGGCAGCACTGGGCTCTGAGATCACCCACCAAACTGCCAGAATCAATGGGAGAACAGGAAAGTCATTTCCTGACAGTCAGACCCTCCAGCAGATGGTGAGAACATGTAGTTTTGATCCATCCAAAAAAGCTCTGAATTTGTAACCCAGTGATGAAACATTTGCAAATCAGAGTCTTCATTGCTATTTTTGCTCCCTGAAAGCAGACAATTTAACCCTAACAAAGAGGTACTTGAAGCATAATAAAAAGTCTATTTGTACTTGGGTTTGTGGGATGATTTCATTTCAGTAAATTAAAGTGCCAGGGAGACTGTGCACAGAACAAGCTTTCCTCCCAAGCCACATTTTAGAGGGAGCACCTTGTATCATATGCTCACCACTGAATAAACGTTTCTCTGCTAGACATGAGAGATGCAAGAATAAAACACAGCTCCGGCTCCTCATCTCAGGAAGCTTACAGTTAAACAGAGGATTCAGACACAGAACAATGCAAATGGGTGACAGCATCAGAGCAGTTCTGAGTAGAACAGGAAGGAAAAAATGGTAAGATGACAACTCCCTTTGTCTGGGGCTTACTGCCACTGATCATCACCCTGTGTTAGGCTATAAACCGGCAAGTCTCCCAGTGTCCCTAAATCAAACATGGTCCAAGTATTAGACAGAGCTAGAGACTCATGTTCTGGCTACAAACACTGAGGAGCTATCTTGTTCTAATGGCTCCACCACATTCCCTGCCCCAGGATTTTACTTATGTAGCTAAATAAATTGGTAGTCATGTTTTGCTCTAAAAATGCCACTTTCCTCCCCTACTCCCCACTTTTTAAAAATACAGGCTATAGCCTGGTACAGTGGCTCATGCCTGAAAGCTTAGCACTCTAGGAGGCTGAGGTAGGTGGATTACTTGAGCTCAGGAGTTCAAAATCAGCCTCAGCAAGTGAAAGAGACCCCATCTCCACTAAAAATAGAAAAACCAGCCATGCGTTATGGCAGGTGCCTGGAGTCCCAGCTACTTGGAGACTGAGGCAGGAGAATTGCTTGACCCTAAGAGTTTGAGGTTGCTATGAGCTATGACCTCATGGCACTCTACCCAGTCAGTCTCAAATAAAATAAAATAAAATAAAATAAAAGCTACACTGGTTCTGGGGAAAGGTGGAATAAAACCCTATATGCCAGGAACCAGATCATCAAGAATACTTTCCAGAAGTACTCCTGAAAGCCAGTTCTACTATTAACTCTGTTTCTGGGTTCCTACTGGCAGCATGCCTGTGGGAAGCTGAGCTGTTGTCTGTGCTGCACGCCCACTGTGGCCGCTGCTCACACTCCCCGGGCACCTTATAAAAGCAGATTTGTGGGCTGTTGTGTGTGAACACAGTAATCTAATCTTGTAAAGGAGTAAGCCAAGACTAAACTTTGAGAGATCATTTCTAGTTTGTTACTAAAGTAGTTAAGCCCTCAGCATAATGTACAGTAAAAAAAAATCTTGTTAAAATGATACTTAAGACTTAAGAGTTTTGTGCAGTTAAGTATAGTTTCATACTTACAGCTTTAATAAAGATAGGTAGCTAAAAACTGAAGCTAGATGCCAGAGCCCACATCAAGAAGGTGAACAAAAAGGACGAAAGTATTCTGTATCACTTTGAAAATGAGCTTAAGGTCTTTTTTTATTATTATTATTTTCTGTTCCCACAATTCTCTCTGCTATGGACTTTTCCCCTTCGCTCCCTCACTGGCATTCTCTCAACATACTTCCTTTGAATACATTTTTTTCTGAGGAATTTCTTCTTACTGACTCTGCTATGACTCAGCATGGGTGGTAGCAGCTGAGGAGAGAGATGAATGCTACCAAGGAGCGAGGCACACAGGCAACACGGAGCACTTGGCATGGACACACCACAGCGAGGCCACATCATCTCCCAGTGCCCAGCATCCTCAGCCCTACCCTGCTCCAACAGCCCGAGCTGGCTGGTGTAGCCGGCAGGGGTAAGTACCCACATAACAAGCAGGAAGTTGGGGAGAAGGGAAAAAGAATAACCCAACAAGCAGAAAAGACAAGGAAAGGGAAGAGAAAGCTAAAATCAGGACTGATAAAACCAGCGACTGTCGCAGTCTCAGAGTTTTTCAACCTTTTTTATTATACAGCACACTTGAACCTACAGTTAAACTTCCACAGCACACTTAAATTATGTTGATATAAAAAAATTAAAAAAAACTATACTTATTGTGCTTTGAATGTCTTTTGAAAACAATTTAATTAATGATCTTTAAAAATTTTTCACGGCATACCATCACTAGAATCACTGCTGGTCTGGGCTATTCCACTCACTTGCTTATTAAACTCATACCAAATGATGGTGTGTTTTTTTTTTTAAGTGCCTAAAAAAGGAAGGATCTGAGTGGGGACAGTCAGGGCAAGGAAAAGCCTCTCCTCCTTCAGTACCACGAGGCCAGAGGGGACCTGCCAGGTGGATCCAGAGAGTGGCCACTTCACCTCATAGTCAGTGCAGTGTATAGACTGGCTGCTTTAAGGCAAGGATGGTTGGTTCTGTCAAATGGTTCTGTCAAAGGCCACAATGCTCCAGTCTTTGTGGGCCACACAGTACCCTGTAGACAAAGTGTCTATAAGTGGGTGTGGCCATGTCCTGACCTGGCTATAGTTTGGCAACCCCTGTCTTTTCCTTATACCTCCCCCCCAAAACCTCATTTGCTTCTAGCAGGGTAATCAGTACCCTGAGCACACCATCCTCATTTCTCCCACTGCCCTATCCACCAAAGTTTCCTATGTGAAGCAGGAAGGAGGAGGGAGAGTGTGCAGAAATGCAGGTGATGGCCCTGGCTGGCAGCCACATCAGCGGTTGTGCTTTCCTTCAAGAAGAAATTAACCATTCTTGGTATATGTGGCAAAGATCAGTTTGCAGGATTAGCACCATCTTCCCCCAGCTTTTGAGAGTGGTGGTGTAATCTGCATTCAGCAGTGAGTTGACTCCCTAAAGTTCAGATGTCCTTATCAAAGGAGAGGTGGAGAAATCCTGGAACAACTAGCCGTGGGAGTGAGAACGCAAAATCCTTCCAAGGCCCAGGACCACAGCAAAGTGGCCTTCCTCATTTATATTACAATGAAGACTATGACTAAGAGAAATCGGTATATAATCACCTACACATTCATAGGAATGGTAAAACATAACTACAGTACAGAAAGAAGGAGAGGAGAGAAAGAAGGGAGGGGTGAAGGGAGGCTAGGAAGAGGGAGGGTATCTGGGGACCTAACCTAATGTACATAAAGCAATAATACATTTCTAAACTATTAAGAATAGAGTGTGAATGTCTTACCATAACAAATAAGTGAGAAGACGGTTATGTTAATCAGTTAGATGTAAGCATTCCACCCTGTATATGAAATCAGCACACGGCACCCCACAAATGCATTAAGGTACACAGTTATGATTTAATAAACCATTAAATATAAACAAAGAAACACAATTACAACCTCCCCCTTGTCGTTTTTATTTGCATTGGTCCAGCTGTAATGTCATGACTTCCATCAGTAAACTCCTTTGAAACCCAAAAGGAATTTTCTGGGAAAGGAGAAGTTAGAAACTCTTTCCTGGCTGGGTGGGGTGCTAGGGCCAGCCTGTGCCACTTGCCAGGGCAACTATTCAACTGCAGAGGCTGTGCAAGCCAGGTGACAGCACCACGGTAGCTTAAAATCCACCATGCTGGGAGTATTCACACCCTGGAAATGGGCAGATGGCACAGATCAGTGCTCTTATTGTTCCCCTCCCAGAGATCCAGTTTTTAAACCTTCCCCAGCATACCACTGTCTGGCAGAGTCCTGGCAATGGTAGAAGTTTGAATGGGTAGAAAGTAGATTCTAGCTATAAATTGGGAACCAGCCAGGCTCAGCATCCAGAGAGTCTACAGAAAAATATATAAAATAAAAAAAGGGAGGTGTGAGAGCTGTCCTAAAGTAAAAATAATTCCTGAAGGATTTAACACCCATAGGAGAAGAGTAGGTTTCTCATGACCTCACAACTTTAGAGAAAAATATGTAAACATGAAGATCATGTAGAATCTCATTACACCAGATGAATCAAAGCACCAGGGAGGGTATGGGGGAAGGAGAAAACATCAAGAAGTAAAAACAAACCCAGATCACAAAACTGAAATCAGTCCTAAGTCATCTATCAAACTCTAAGTACATTCTTTCATTCATACTTGGTCCAACCACACATAGTTGGGAACAGACTAGAGAGATCATGGAAAACAGATTGTTTGGAGAGAAAATAGCACTAAGAAGTTTTTATCCTTAGCTGCTAAGGACAGTGACACCAGTTACTCACCAGGAGCTGTAACAGTAACATTTCCAAGCCTGGGAATGTTAGTTCCTACGCCATGTGCCCTTTCCTGACCCTTACACTTTCATTCCCAGTTTCTTTCCCTTCAATATTATAATTACCTGTTTGATTACAGAACAAACCAAAGACAGATAGCCACAGTCACTACGTCACAGCAAAATGACCCTGTGCTTGAGTCAAAACTGCCCATCCATGAGCTCCTGCTCCTGCCTCACCAGCACCCCCCTTGCCAAGTCCACAGTTAGCTGCAGAAGGCTACCCAGGTGACAAAGGCTCGAGTAACCTCAACGTCAGCCTCTTTGGTGAGACCTGCATACCAAGCCCTGGCTATCACTATATGTACTCTCTGGGGGGCTTCTGTGTCCAAATCAAAAGCATCTCTCAGTAAGACAGAGTATAAATCTCTAGGAAGGACAGGTGACAAATTCAGCTGTCTTCAAAGGCAGCAGCCGAGAGGATCTCACAACCAAGCCACATTAAAGAAGAGGCAGCTTTTCCTGGCCACTGCCTTCAGCATCTGACCAGCAGTATCAAGATGAGAAGAGCTGCTCTCCTCATAGTTAAAAGGCCAAGGGAGCCTTAAGAGGGAAAAGAAGCGAGTGCCCCAGGGCTGTGGGTGCTTGTGTGCCGAGTGACTTCTAGCAGGAGTGTGTTTATGCCAGCACCTTGCTGAGATGCTCCATGCTTGCCTGTATTTGGTGAGACTTTCTGAGGTGACTGTGCCTAGACACACACACGGAAAGCCAGCTCTGTGGCACCTGTCCTTGGGCTTTTCTGGGGTTGACTGTAGAGGCAAAATATGGACAGAGAAAAACAGGTGTCCTTCCCCAGCTCTGTATCTGCTAGCCAGTGGAATTCACCCCTCAGTGCTTCCTCTTCCCAGAATCACTCAAAGGTCCAGCCACCAGAATGGGCACTTCCTTCTCTATAAGATCACCACCTTGGACAGAAAATATCAACACCCAGCAGGGAAGATGCGAGTGACAGAGAAACACCAAAGCATGAGGTATGAGCCCGACCTCGTGTGGTGAGAGCATGTGTGAGCCGTGGCAGCCATGTCAGCCTTCCCAGCTGTAACTCAATAGTCCCACCTCACGTCAAAGGCCAAGTCACTGGGTTAACAAGCTTACCTCCGATCTGTTAAGCTGGACTGCAAATCAGGGGTGTGGAGACCAAGACAGCTAATGAGCAGCTACCACCCTGCAATGGACAGCCAAGGAGGAGAGGGGGCCTAGGCTCCCCTCAATATGGACAAACTCCTGCTGGGACAAATGGCTCCACAGGGCAGCTAGGAGCCCCAGGGGCCATCGCTGAACCACAGCAGGGCCCCATAAGAGCATACAGAATGGTCCTGAGTCACCAAGCAGACCTCACCCCATCCAATATAGCACTTGTTACATATAGGAAATGTAACCATTTTAGAAAGACAGCTACCAAAATAGTTAAATAAAGCTTTGGTAGTTTGAAAGGCAAGCATCATTCATTTCTGGGATGTCATCCATTCTGTATTATTTATACACACAAGCACGTATATCCTAGCCTTATCGGCAGTGCTTACTTCTTGTTCTAAACTCCTGCCGGAAGCCCTCTATGTTCCCATGGGAACAATGTTATAATTCAGGATTGAGTCTCAGGCCAGAAATTGCTTGAAATAAATCACAAATAGACAAAAATGTGTCATCAAAGCAAAGATACCACATCAAAGCTCCATATTCACTCAAAATAGTAAAATTATGCCATAAATACCATAAAATAGGCATAAATGCAAGATACCCATCAACGAGAACACCACCTAACACTAGCACAGCAATTTTCAGCCTGTAAATTGCCTTTACATGGCTCACTGGACACACACCCTGACCCTGAGGCAGCAGAGCCCCAACTTCCATCAGCGGATACCATACTCTGTCCTGATTCACAAACCTAGCAGGAAATGGCTCCTGTAAAAGCTATAGATCGATAGGCGTGTGCTGTGGAATTTAGAAAGGCTTCTTCTGTAAGTCGTGACTCAAAAGCCAGCCCTCTTCAAAGGCCACCTAAGAAAGCCAGAGCTCACTCTTCTCCAGAAGAAGTACCTCAGGGAGACCCAGGCCCCAGAGCTGAGGGTGATGGGGATCCCCACATCTGAATTCAGCAGCCTGGCATCATGATGGGCTGGAACAGAAAGTGCAAAGCCATCCCCGGGGTTGGGGGCAAGAACACCCGCAGCCCACACTGGGCAGCAGCCTGTGAGACACACATGCTCTGTGATTTCTAAGGGAGAAACAGGAAGGCCCAGCCCTAGACCAGCACTCTCCAAACACTGGCCAGCATAGCCGCCAGACCAAAAGGATTTGCTTGAAAGCAGGAGGAGGAGGACAAGGAGACAGGCATACCCCTGGGACACTACCACCTTCCCTGGGCTTCCAGTGATGACGCAGGGCCAACTATAATTAAGGGAGCCCTGGTTTCTCTACTGATAAGAATTCAAGCCAGTTGAGGGGCCCTTCAAGGCCAGCCCCTCAAGAAAGCCAATGGTCCTATCCCAGGAGCCCAGCCTGGGACCCCTCAGCTTCAATACTGGCAGCCAAAGACAGCAGTGGTGGGGACGGACTTCACCACACCTGTCCCACCTGCCCTGAGGCTTCCCTACTGCTGCCTCCTCCATGACAATCACACCTCTAAGTTGGAAGGGTGGTTTCCTCCCTGGCCCCTCTGTCTTCCAACTTCATCCAATATGGTCACCCACGTGAGGACAGAAACAGCCAAAAGCACCATGAGGGTCAGCTGAGCCCCACAATGAATGACATCTTGGACCCTAACCAAGACAAGCTCCAATTCAGGACAAAAGCTCTGGAGACCAGTTGTATTTAAACACCTGAAGTCGAAGTCTGGCAACGAAAGCATATCGGCAGTGTCCACACTTTGATGCCATCCACACAGAAGGTTCAGGTCTGTAGTTCTGTGCCCACCCACTGGAGTCCCTAACTGAGCCTCTTTACTGCCACCAGTGTTTGGTTTAATACTCTACTCTGGGGTCACATCATGAAATCCTTAATAACTTTAAACTAGCAATCCATTTTTCCCTGGGTCCTGGACATGACCCAACTGCTAATGTCCCTGAGGGCTGAGAGAATTGCCTAAGCCCAAGAGCTGGAGGTTGCTGTGAGCTGTGATGCTGTGACACTCTACCGAAGGTGACAAAGTAAGACTCTGTCTTTAAAACAACAATACAAAAAAAAAAAAAACCCAGACAATTTCAGTTTATTCTCAGAAATTGGTTTTCAGTTACTCCTTAAAGGTCCACATGGCCATCAAGGATGAATTTCAATTTAGAAATGAGTGTGCTCATCCCCACCTCACTCAGATGCAGGGTTTAGGGCTGAAGCCTCAGAGTGTAAGTTTAGACATTAGCTCTGCTCTATTGAAATATCCACCCCAACTGCTTCCTTCCACTCTATCGGGAGCAGGTTTTCTGAAGAAAGCTTTACGATGACCATCTTGTCTCTCTACAGACTGTCACTTGCCTGCAGACTGGGTCCATTTCTTCCCACTAAAACCTACTTCCAAGAGGAGCTCAAACCCAGCTATGTTATAACATCAATGGCTTCAGACTGAAGAGCTGCCTCCCCAGGAGAGTTTTCATCCCAGAGATCAAAGCTTTACCCAGAGTAACCACAGCCTCCATGAGAAGAAGGGGTGAGAGCACTGAGATTGGCTGTTCAAGTTTAAAGACAAGGTGAAACTCACTGCGAGTAGCACAGCACTGACACAGTGATGGGCACCCCTATCAAGCCTGGGAGGGGACACGAGGTGGCACCCCAGCATCCCCACACATGCCTGCCCATGCCGTCTCCAGCCGGAACACATTAAGTGAACGATGAGCTAGATCCACGGCTCCCCAAACCATGAGATGCTAACTCTTTATTTAATAATGCCGTTTAAAGAGAATGATAATCCCTACAGCTTTAAATATAAATCTGATAATATACAATGTAAACAGTAAAAGGCACAAATCCAATTTCCATGCAGTGAACTCTCAGTTTCCAGTAAATGAGCTTTTGCTCTGAAGGCTGCAGTGCCGCTGCAGGACGTCGGGCCCCGGAACAAGCTGTTCTACGCTCTTTCTCAACTTGAGACATGAGCCCAGAATTACTCACTTAGTTCACTGTGTGTGTCACAAGAAAAGCATTGTAAGAAAGATCTGTCAAATGCATGAGGAAAAGTGCAAACCACCTAACCACATTCCTCAAAATTATAAAGTCATACCACAGTGACAAGGGGGAAATGCCCATGTCCCATTATTAAAGGCACTCCTGCCACCTCAGAAAACGAATGACCTGGCAGGTGGCAGTTTTGTAATCATTTACTCCTAAGACACTGAGCATTTTTCGGAGGAAGGCATGTAAATTCAGATACTCAATTTCACTCCCTCCAAAAAGAGGCTGGGAGAAGAACAAAATTAGATTCCATGTCCATCAAAGACCACTGAAAATAGACTGCTGATGAGACTTGTCAGAGAAGTAATAACTTCCTGTTGGTAAATCTAAATAATCAGCTGGGTATGAAAAATATGCTCATTCTGGGTTTCAGACCAATTTCTCAGCACGCATTTTATAAGCCTTCCGGGCTGTTATTATATTAAGTTCAAAACAAAAATCCCTGCAGTTCTTTGCAGGTTTTATCATGATTACAATTCAGGAATCAGACAAAAACTCTATGCCAGAGGTTCTCAACCTGTGGGTCACAACCCACAGGAACTGTATTAAAGGGCCGTGGCATTAGGAAGATTGAGAACCACCATTCTATGCTGTTGTCTATAAACCTTCTGAAAATTCAGTTTGCAGGTACAAATCTATGAGTCATTAAAAGGTATACTGGTGTCACAACTTTAGATTAGCATCTGAAATCACCCAATGCCTTAGAGGTGTCCCAGTCAGTAGCCTCTGTGGGAGTCGGCAACAGTGTGTCCAAACTGATATATGCTGGGGATGAAATACAAATGGGCCTCACCCTCAGCAGGAAGAAAAGTATGCAAAATACCTCATGAATAAGTTTTTGTAGCAATTACCTCATTAATAAGTTTTTGTAGCAATTACATGCCAACATGATGGCATTTTTAATGTAGTGGGCTAAATAAAATATACTACTAAAATTAATTTTAAGGCAGATACACTGGTGTCCTGTCGGCTTCTGTGCAGTGATGCAAAGTTACCTACAGAAGCCTGTTTCTTTTTACCTTTTTTTAACGTGCCTTCTAGAAAATCTTAAATTATGTACATGGCTCAATTGCTATTTCTATCAGATGGTGCTATTTTAGAGTATAAAAGCCTACAAGCCATCAAAGGATGGTTTATTGGAAGACTTGTTAAACCATTAGCCTTTTGTGAATGTTTTGGAGATTTAGGCAGAGATTTCCAGGAAGGAAAAAATTCTGTATTCAGTCTGTTTCCATGGCCACAAAAGTGGAGCCCCACAAACACGAGGGCTGATTTTAACACTCAGTCCTGAGGAAAGGAGAGTGAGACGGCAGGGACTAGAACCTAAGTAAGAAAGCCTTGAACAAGACAGCACGGACAGACGCCTCAGCATCCCACACCTCTGCCCGTACTCTCCATGATGTTCACTGCGCTGTGTGAATCAAAAACTCATCAAACACAAGCAAGAACCCAAAGGACCACAGGGCAGATACACTGGTATCCTGTTGGCTTCTGTGCAGTGACACAAAGTTACCTGCAGAATCCCAGCCCCTGCACCACCCACTACAAGTATGGCTTTCTTCAGTGTTTCAGCAGTGAAAAAGGTTCATCAGCTCCTCAAAGTAAGTAGCTTCCTTATATACATCTTTATGTTCAGCCACAAAACTCTCCCACTGACTTGCCCACAACTATTTTTAATTTTTTTACAATATGCTAAAAGATAACACAAAATATTTTTTTTCTCCTCCAGTCTGGGCAGCCTGGCAAGGAGGAAATAATGTGAGCTCTGAGGAGGTTGGAACTGAATTCTGACCCCAGCTCACATCTCAGTGTCCCACCCTGTGAACTGAGGCAGGCAGCACCAACCCCACAGAAATGTGGGGCCAGACTCAAAACCCAGATCCCAGCTCTGCTGCCCACTGGCTATGGGATGAGCTCCTTGCTGTCTCTGGGCCTCATTTGCCCCATCTGCAAAATGTACCTATTTTGCTGAGTTGTTAAAAGAACTAAGTAAATTCCTTGTTTTTGTAAGGGATCATTTTTCTAAAGAGTTCTTTTTTAAGTGAACTGATGAGAAGACAGTGCCAGGCTCATAAATAAAATGGCTTCAAGTGCCATCAGGTTAAAAACTAAAAGCCCTGTCTGGCAGGGTCTTACATCACGTTCCCTCACAGGCTCCCAATCACTTCCTTTCAGTTCCTTATTTGCTCCAAGCTCCTTAGGACTTCAGGCCTCCGTGACTGCTATTCCCTATGCGGGAACACTTTCTTCCTCCCCACCCAACCAAGGCCAACTCTGCCTCTGGGTGAAGATCTGGCAGCATTCTCCAGGGGTCATCTCGAAGGACCAAGTTGGGAATGGGCAGGAAGCCTTCATCTACCCCAGCTTTTCCAAGCCTTCTGCGACCCAGACCAGGATGGCCCTGCCCTGGCATCAGCACCACATGAGGAACTGCTGGTTATACCCAGAATCATCATATCAGCACTGGCTGGGACAGACATTAATGTTTGGGAAGTTCCCCTGGGGAACCACAGCCCAAGTCACTGATTTTGATGAAAGAATATAGCTGTAATATGTTAGAAGATGATTTTAACCTTCCAATAGGATAAAAAAAAATCCATGATCACAAAAAGAATTCCCTGATATTTCCTAATCTAAATTAAGTCCAATTAGAATACAAAAATATAATGTATTACAAAATATCTCTATTGCAGTTGAAGTTTTTCAATGGCAATTCTATTTACAATGTGAGAGTCCCACAGTACTGGCTAAAATGTAAATGCCATGAGGCCAGCCTGTCTCTCACCCTTGGCGATGCGCTGCTGTGACAGAGAACCAAAGTAGCATATGTTGGTGCTAATTGGACACCAGTGATGCTCAGTCCTCCTCCCACTGGGCTGTGCATGCCAGGTCCCAGGTCAGAAGCGCACCCTGCACAAATGCACTTGCTCCAAAACAAGCAAATTCTCCCTCATCGTCCTGGCTGGCTGTAGGAGAGACCCTAAGCCTTCCCCTGAAGCCATTCATCTGCAGCCCAGGAAATGCTGTGGTAACCTTTGAGCTGGAAAGAAGTTTAGAAGTGCCAATGACTGTCAACGTGAATAATAATAGCAACATTATTAATAACTGGAGTTGTCTGCCAGACACTCGACTCTTGATTAAACGAGTGGAGGAGCTCAAGCCAAACCAGAAAGATCTCTCAGCTCCAAGCCAGACATCTACTATAGGATATCCCCATGGGCCTAGAGGGCTAGGGAGATGCGGGGGGCGGGGGGGCATCTGCATGGAAGTCTGCAGGTGGACACAGGCAAGCTGGCACAGTGGCCAGCAGGCAATGTGAGCTCCCTGGGCTGGCTGGGCTGGGCTCCCAGCTCTTGTTCAGAGCCCAAAGCATGATCGCAGCATACACAGGAAGGAACAAAAACGAGAGGAGGGAAGGAGAAAGGGGGGATTTGGAATTGAAAACCAGAAAGTACAAACAGGGAAACAAAGACTCCCAAGGCTGGCCAGGGCTCTGCCTACTCCATAAAGGATGAAACACAGGACTTCTTTCTTTTCTTTTTTTTTTTGGTAAAACCACTAATGAGAACTGTTCCACAAGCTGTGAATTCACCTAAAATACTTTGCTTAAAAAACCACCACAGTTGCCATCCCCACAAATAGCTGAGGCCTAAACGAATAGGAGGGTCCTCCAAACAAGCAGCCTGCCTATGATCAAGCCTTGGTGACAAGACACACCCCACATTACGCTGCTTCATCAGTCATGAATGTACTTTTCAGCATTAGAAATTATTCCTTTCACATTTTTAAACACTGTGGCTTCTGCCTGACTAATGCCATCTTTAATTATACATAATCGAGTATTTTACTGTGATCTAATGGGGTCTATCACTCATCAAAATGGCACCAGTCAGCCGTGATATTCCCCTGAGCCAATTACTCAGCCCTCCTTTCATTCTTCCAGAGTACCAGCCTACATGCGTGCAGAAATATATACACGGTTTGAGCTACATCATCTTCCTAATTTGTTCAAAATGAAAAAAATCCATCTTTAAGACACCCTCTCTGTAACGGCCTGCTCGTGAGCTCCCAAGTAGCAACTCCAAGGATTGTTTGGGGAGCTCTAACTTTAAACTGCATGCTGTGCACACTCCCCCGTGTGTCCCCCAGCATACTCTGCACGGGTGACATGACCACAGCATGACCAGGGCCGATCACACAAGAGGACTAGCTACTCTGGAAGGGTAAGCAATTTGCCCAAGTCCTGCAACAAGCAGGTAGAAGTGCTGGGACCCTCAATGAGGACACGACACATCCCAAGCACGGGCAAACAGAAGGTGAGCATAGGTGGGGGATGGGGCAATCTAGCACATGGCCCAGCCATGGGGCCTCCCCTGAACGTGGGTCCCACAGTCATCATACAACAATCCATCTACACAACACTGGATTTTCAGCATGGACAGACCTGAAGCAAACTTACAAAGATCAGGAGAAACCAGCTAGCCCACAAAATTGCCGTTCAAAGGGATGAACCAATTAATAATCATAAACTCATAATTTATAAAAATGATAGCTATGTCTGGGCACATAAAATGCTTATTCATGCTAATAGGCGTTAGTTTTGACTGGAAAGATGAATGGCTCAGGCTCTAATTCTGAACATTTTGCCTAAACAACTGCTCATTAAATTCCAAGTACTTGTAAAAGAAATTCAAATTACAAAACCAAGTTTCCAAAGACCCAGAAGCAGGAAAATACACTAGAAAGGTCACTTGGTGGGCAACTGGCAAATAAATCATTTTCAAGAGAACAAGGAAATCAATAAGAAGCGATGAGACCTTGGTATGTCCCCCCTGAGTGACTAGGCGTCTTTTGGGCCCATTTATAGTATGGTGTTTAGATTCTGTTTATTATTACAAACTAACTCAGTCAAGTGTTGGCTTCCTATCAGATCTGTTGACCAAGCAGCAGATGGGAAATAATAAATACACACAGATATGGTGTTTCCCTAGTGTACAAACAGCTTACTGAGGCTGCTACTCAAAAGCCACCTTCCATGTGGCTGATGGCAAGGCAGCTCGTCAGTGCCCAGAGGAAACCTCATCTCTATGAGCCAAGGAGGGTCCCCAGCTTCCCCTGACAAGGATAGCAGCACTGGCTCCCCTGCCTTTATGGCCTGTGAGTTTATTCCTTTGCCCCAATGGGTGGCTGTGATTCCAAGAAACGGGCATGCTGGCTTTGTTTTTCTGGAAGGTGCCAGCCAACACCTCTCTTTTATCCAAAGAGAAAACTCATTCTCTCGCTCACTCCAGGGTCACCAAGAATGAAAAGAGGAATACACAGGAGACAGGGAGAGGGAGAACTACTGGGAGAGGGAGAACTACTGGGACAGCTGTGCTGAGGAGACAGCATGAGAGGCCAACAGGTTGGAAGATGAGGTCCTGGGGAGATGCAGGTGAGAGATGAGGTCAACTGCAGAAGAGGCCTGGGGGTGCAGAAGAGGGAAAGGGGGGCATAAGAGAAAGGGGACAGCTGTGATTTGGGGAAGGATGGATACTCCATCCTGTGGGGTACTCCAATCCAGGCCCCCATCCTTCCCCAGGGTCCTAGCCCAATCCCATTGGGGGATCATCCCCTCACAGCAGCCACCCACAATGCAGACCTCCTTGGTAGGCAAGGAAGAACAGGGTCCAAGGGTGGCCCTGGGGAGAGGGTGTCCTCAGAGGTACTCTTCTTGGCTCCTAAACAGAGACAAGAAAGTGACAGACATTTTCTCCTGCCTTTGAGCACTCCTGGGACCCATGGCTTGCCCACCCTGTTGGAAGCCTCTTGGCACAAGATCAATGCAAAAAGACTCAACAGAAACAAGCCAACAGGACGGAGGCGGGATTTGTTATTAGCAATATTACTTTGCACTTGAGGGCCTGCCTCCTTTGGAACCATTTCTTTTGCCGGTTTATTCTAGGGATGCTTCGGGGACCTTTACCTGACCCTTAATCAGTTTTGCCTTTTGCCTGACCCTTAATCAGCTTCTAAAAGTAGCCAGAAGTTAAGTGCACAACAAATGTTCGCCCTAGTAATAATGGCCCTTATTATTGTGCCATCCATCATTACATTTATTGTCATGAAAAATTAGGCTTAAGAACAAGAACAATGATGACAGCTTACCATTATTAAACTCTTACTGTCCAGTCAGCACTGTTCCCGCACTCCTAGTGGACAAAATCCTTGGGCTGCAGGATTCTTTGAGGAGGAGACAATCTTCTTAGGCTCTGCCTTGCAGACAGGACACTGCAGGCCAGAGGGCATAGAACCGTGCCCCAAGGCTCATCAGGGTGCACCACCAGGAGGTGTGAAGAGGGAACATGAGCCCAGACATTTGGGCTCCAGGGCTCCACACTCATCCCCCAGCCTCCCCAGCTCAGCTCTGTGCCCTGCCTCACACCTGCAGAGGGATCAACATTGACCACCACATGCTGGAACCCACACCAGCCAATACAAGAGAACAGATGCAATGGGCAGCTTGGCACTGTCCCTGAAGAACTTAGAATCCTGCGTGGGTGAGAATAGCCAGGACCCAGAAACAACTGGGAGGTGAATCCTAGAACAGTGCCATAGACACTCATCAGGGACCTAGGGCATGTGGCAAGAGCAGCACAGTGGCTCCACCATTCATGGAGCATGTGAGCCCCTAAGACAGCCTGGTAGGCAGAGGAGGAAGCAGGACATAGATCGGCCAAGCCACGACCAACTTCTCGATAGCCTCCCAAGGCTGGCGGAAGGAAGGGTCAATCCTTCAGGGATGGAGAGACCAATGGTGAAAATGGTCTCACATAAGCAAAGAGCCGCTGGCAGCAGTGATCCTGCACTGCAGGGATGAGGGGTGAGCAGAGCTGTGATCGAGCAGAGTAAGGCAACATGAAGTCTGCCTGGCAGGGGGGATGTGGATAAGGGGCTTATTTAAGGCAACTACTGTGGCCACTGGTAGAGGAGACTGGGAAAACCACAGTCAGGAGGGACCTGGTTAGGACATGGGCAACACATGTTGCTGTCCCAGAAGCACAGAAAGGGATGAGTGGACTGTCTCTTTCATAAGAAGAAAATGATAAAGCTTGAGGACACGAAGATGACTCTAAGTCCCCTAAGATGTCAGTATCAGGTCAGGCCTTCAATGCTCAGCATTCCCTTAGGAGCTTCCCCAACAGCCCTGCTGGCCCAGAGTCCCCTGGGTTTCTTAGCCTGCACCTGCCATAGCCCAGAGCACAGAGTAGAGCCCATGGCCCGGAGATCCATACTGCAGGCTGCTCACCTGGCACCTTTGACCAGGCCACTTGAACAATGAGCTCTGGGAACCACAGCCGGTGAGGAAGGCCTGTTTCACCCTTTCTGCTTCCCTTCCCATCTCTTGGTCCCCAGCTCTGCATCATGCTCTACTGTGGTTCAGGCCCCAGCCTGGTACCTGGGTGATTCTCATGGCTCTGAGAGGCTCCAGGCCAGCTGTGCACCACCAGCTGCAGGTGAGTCTCAGGGCGTGTAGGTTAGGCCCAGCACAGCAGCAAGGGGACTCGAGGCACGTGAGTTACTCTTCTTGCCCTGTTGGTAACTGTAGCCCAAAATAAATCTCAAAAGCTAGGTATCTCACATTTGCTACTTGGGTTTAAAAATCAAAAAATCAATTTTTCCCAACACTGGCTTCCAAGCATAAATGCGGCCCTGTTCCTCAAATTCACCTATCCAACCCTCTCCTACCCACCTCCATGGCTGGCTGCCAGCATCTCAGACCCACAGCAAATGGGGTTTTAAAAAGCAAAAGTGGAGATGCTGTGGGGGAAACTAAGTCTGCTTACTGGGCAGTTTTGTGGGGGTTTTAAAAATATATTTTACTATCATATATAATTTCTTTTCCCCCCTAGTTCTACTGAGGTATAATTGAAAAATAAAATATTACACAGGCTAAGGTATATAACATGTTAATTTGAGATACGTATACATCGTCAGCTGACTACCATAATCAAACTAGCTGTTACCACATCCATCACCTCACATGGTGAGCTTTTTCAGTGCGCTGAGAACACTTAACATCGTCTCTCCCAGCAAACTTCAAGAATACAATACCACATTGTTAACTACCGTTACCATACTGTACATTAGGTCTCCAGAACACATTCATCTGATAAGCAAAGTTTACACCCTCTGACCAGGACCTCCTCTCTTCTCCCACTGAGCCTCAGCCTCTGGTGTCCACCATTCTACTCTCTGCTTCCGTGAGTTTGATTTGTTTAAATTCACATATGACTGAGACTATGCAATATTTGTCTTTATGTTTCTGTGGCCTATTTCACTTAGCATAACATCCTCTGGGTTCGTTCACATTGTCACAAATGGCAGTACTGCCTTCTTTTTAAAGACAATAATATTTCACCATGAGAGAGTGTGTGTGTGTGTGTGTGAGTGTGTGTGTGTGTGTGTGTGTGTGTATACACCACCACTTCTTCATCCACCCACCCACTGATGGACATCAGGGCTGCTTTCCCATCTTGGCTCCTGTGAACACTGCTGCAGTGAACGAGAGAGTACAGATGTATCTTCGAGATTCTGATTTCATTTTGACTTTCATTTCAGCAGTTTTTATCCAAACTGTAGTCTTCCATATCTCATCTTCACAATATTTACTCAATAAGCCTCTTTAAATTGACTCACTTTTTATTTAAACTTGTTTTCAAATGAAACTTCAGGCAACTGCCACCATTTCTTTTTATATGCACCAGTTGACATAGACAGAGGAGACCATTAAAATAAACACAAACATTAATAAAATGCATTCCTTAACTACTGCCTGGGACCCTCTGTGGCCATAATGGAGGGCCCCCATGCTTGGGTTCCCCTGTTATACCCAGCCTGCTGCCCACCAGCCATCAACCTCTGCAGGCTCCCTGAGCAGCCCCTTCACACACACACACACACACCAGGCCCCCACCAGGAACACCAGTACCCCAGTGGCACTGTCCCTTCTTCATCTTATATGCTAAGTCACATCCCAGCAGCCAGGACACCAGTTCCAAGCCCCAGATATGTGAACACTCTGTGCTTTATCTTGTCAACATGACAATTGTCACCTTGAAAGCCAACATCCTTGATAATTCTCCAACCTGACAGAATTTTTCCACTTCTGTTTAGAGCATGAAACTGTCCGTTGCTGACAGCCTCCTTTCTCCACATCCACCGACAGGCCTACAGTGCTCTCTTCACACTGTTACAACCCCAACTCCTTTGCAGGTGAAGCTGGAGGAGCACCAGCTATCAGCACTCATCCAGCTGAGACAGACTGCATGACATGTAGCCCAGCAGAGGCTGTTCTGCCCCCAGGAAGCCAAGTGAGCCTTCTGATAAGGGACAAGGCCACTGACATAAGTTGTGCCTCCTTCAGCGGGGGCCATTGCTGGACTCCAACACAGACTTCCTGGGCACAAGCTGGCCCTGGCTCCTCGCTGCTGGACCTGCCAGCTAGGGTGTGGGTGTAGGGGCCAGGACTGTGGGAAGGCATGGGCTTGATGCCAAGTTTGCAGATCTTGCTATTAAAAGCAAGAGGAAGTATGTCCTGGAGTAGAACATAAAATGCATGTCAATTTTTAAGAAAAAAAGACCTTAGATCACAAATAAATAAATGTTCCTGAGAATATCAGTGGAAAGGTTATGGGGGGAAAGATAGGGCAGCTGGCCAAGGAATGGGATTGCACAGCTCACCAGGTCAGGAAGAGGGTATGCACCCACTGGAGAAGTCGTCCATGGAGAGCCCACCCAGCAGGCATGGGCCAGGGCTGCAGCAAAAGCTCTAGGCACACACCTGAGACCCCCAGGAGACACCAGGACCCCCAGAGGAAGTCTTGGCAGGCATTGGAGGTGGCAGCCACAAGTGAGAGGAAGTTCCTGTGAGATTCCATGAGTGCAGAGGGGTTGGTTGCTCAGGGAGCCTGCAGAGGGTGATGGCTGGCAGGCAGCAGGCTGGGTATGCAGGGGTGCCCTGCAGGTGGCCACTCGGGTGCAGGCAGGCATGGGAGAAGATGGAGTCCCATGTTGTTGAGCTGGGCATACCTCCTGGCCCTGAAAGCCATTCTGAACCTCTTTCTCATCCTCCTGTTGACACTGTCAGGAGACCTGTTCCCTGGGGCTAGGAAATGAGCATTCTGCTTTCTCCTGAGAGATGCAGGACTCTTCTCTCAAGACTCAAGGTTATCCCTAATGTCATCCGCCCTCCATGGGACATTCACCCTAAAGCACATCAATTTCAAGAAAGACAAATGTAGACTGGAGCCTCAGTCTGCACCAGTAAGGAACCAGTTTGGAGACTGGCCAACTATGCTGTCCCAGGGCTCAGCTCAACACCCAACCCTAGGCACTAGGGAAGGTAGCAGGGAGGGCAGGGAGGGCACTGGCACATGTGGGGCTGAGCCCTGTTCATCACCAAGCCAGGGACAGAAAGAGGGATCCAGGCAGAATGAGAAGCTGTTGCCTCTGGGGAGCCAGATGCTGCCAACTTCAAAGGCCCAACAAAGCAGCAATTGTCAGGAAAACTTGCAGCCCACAGAAGGCAACAGTGGGTAAGAACACTGCAAATAGCTTGAGGAAATAAAAATGGAAGCAGAAACTCCACAAAGCAACACAAGAAAGGGCCATGCAGAGACTTGGCTCAGGGGGTGGGGCTATTGCCTGCATCTTCCCATTGAGGGTGGGGTGGGGTACGGTACCCAGGATAGTGCTGACCCTTCTATACAGAGGGCACAGCAGCCCACACCAGCACAGAGGCACCCACAGGGGCTGGCTGTCAGGGACACTTTGGGATGTCCAGTTCATCACAACCCCAGGTAGACAGGCTGGGGTTATAGAAGAAAGGGCTTCTCAGCCCATGAGGGTGCTTGTGGCGATGCAAGCACTAAGTGGGAAACACACTCCCGGGGACAGACTGTACAGATGCTGGTAGTCAAAGATGGTACACTGATTACTTACAGGACACAGAGGAAATGTTGCCATTAATACACAACCACAATTCACAGACTGTCTGTGAATTCCATTAACTCCACGTACAGCATGTATAACTTCGGCAAAAAGGGAAAAAAAGAAAAGTTTATTTCCTATAACACCTAAATTTTAAGAGCAAGAAATTGCTGAAGTCCATAGAAAATAAAGAAAGGACACCAGTATGTAAAGGCGCCACAAGCAGAATTATAGCTCACATATAAAGCCAGTGGCTGCGCGTGGCTGATCTCAGGGAGACAAGTCCAACCATGTGCATCAACCTCCTATACCAACTGGGCCTTCAACAAAGCTGCAGCAGGGATGGCTGGAGGGGACAGCACCCAGAGAGGAAGGAGATCTGCCCAGGCTGACGTGGAAAGCCTCTGCAGATCTGTTCTCTCCCCCCCAGCCTTGTCCTGTGAGTTACATGGGCACAGTTTCAATATTTCATGAGTCATACCTCTGATCAATAAGCTGTTCTGTTTCCTTAAAGCAGCTGTACTTGAAACAAACAGCCTCGGTCAGACCATGAATGCAAATGCCTAGCACACACTAACCCTGAGGGGTCTCTCCTTTGGACCAGGGCCTTTGTCCACACAACTTCAGACATCAAATAGCCAAATTCCAGACACACTGGCCTTTGGCAAATGGGTGATGGAAAAGCTCAAGGATACAATTCTTTTTTTTTTTAATTTCTTATAGCATAACTATGTACATTAATGCAATCATGGGGTACAGTGTGCTGTTTTCATATACATTTTGAAATACTCTCATCAAACTGGTTAACATAACCTTCATGTCATTTTCTTCATTACTGAGTCAAGAAGGACTGAAATTCTTAAGCCCTATTGTTGGACAGGCTACTGGTACTTGGCAGGTGCCCTCCCCACCATGAGGCTCAGCTGCAGGGGTACAAGTCCTCAGCAGAATCTGACATAGGTCACCTCATTTGGTATACTGGAGATGACAACTTTAAACCCAGGAAAACTTTTATTACTACATGTATGTCAAAGCGTATCATATCAAACTGAAATACCAATTACACTCCCAATTGCATTGCACCAAAACCAAACTTTGAAAATTAATTTTTAAAAAATAGATTTCTAACATGAGAAGTTTTTCCTCTACTGCAGCCCACTACAAAAATTCAGCCACACAAGGCACAAGAGAACTGCTACTTGGGATATAAGAGTTGTCCCTTTATTGGGAGTGTGATGCGGCATCAGATATTCAGACTACAAACTTGGTCCTGACAATCATTGCCAGTGATAAAATTAGCCCATGAGTATTGCGAACTTTGTAGAAAAAAGTTGGTCTCATCGGATATCTTTGCTAAGGTGACATGAATTATAATACCTTCCTGATGCTCTCATGAAAACACATCTAGTTTTAATTACCTTTAGCTATGGTTGGGAAAGGAAAAAGCGTGAGATTTTTAAGTTATATAGATTTGAAGTATGATTATAAATATTCAAGGAATCTAATAGCTTATCCATTAATAGTAAATATGTGGATACATTTAGATAAATAAAATGAGCAGCATAATAGAATCACTGGCCATGACCCGGCTGCAGGCCTGAGCACTTCTCGACATACCAGGTGTAATTCATACACCTATTGGCTATTTGTTTACAGTGTCTTAAGCCCTATCATTGGATCCCAAGTGAAAAATCCCTCCTAAGATGGACTGCAGCAAGACGGCTTTCAAAAGTCAAAAGCAGTTTCAAAAACTCTGAGGAACCATCTGACCCCCCTCACTCTAACTACAGCAGTAGGTCCTCCTGCCCTCTGAGCACGGCACTTCTGAGCCTCCTGCTTAAAAACCAGCAATAGGCAACCAGAGAAGGCACTGCTCGAAAAACCAAGCTGCAGAGGAAACCAAGCAATTAGCAGCAACCTCTCTTAGCATCACCATTTTCAATCCTGCCACAAAGTACAAAGACCCTAAAGGCAGAACTGTGAAGTCCTCCATTTGGCAAATCAAGATGATGGAAGAAGAAACCATAGGGGTGACAACCTGCTCCAAACTCCCTAAGCCCCACATTGCTCTGATGCCACTTTCCTCATTAGAAATTGCTGCCAGATAAACACATAATAAAAAGCTATAGCACAGGCTTTCCTTTGCAGGACATCTGGGCACTTAACTAAATGGAAAAACTTACATTTCATTATAAACAAAGACCAGCACAACATCCATCCCAGGTACCCCTGGGGTGCTTACTGTAATGCTTGGTATACACAGCTGCTCAAATATGTGTCCCATGAAGCAGTAGGTCGTCCCCTTTCTTGAACTAGTGAGCAGAGGCCTCGCAGGTAACACCATGGTTTCCTCCTGTAATGCTTGGTATACACAGCTGCTCAAATATGTGTCCCATGAAGCAACAGGTCGTCCCCTTTCTTGACCTAGTGAGCAGAGGCCTCGCAGGTTAACACCATGGTTTCCTCCTGAGGACTCCAGCTCACTCCGAGCCCCAGCCCACTTTCACCTGCTCCTGGTGTGAGCGTGTTTTTAAATTCTCTCACCATTTCTGATGACCTGAATGTCTGTGGTGAATCCTAATTCATTTAAACTCACGTAAATTCATGTGAGCCTTATGCACACATTCCATTAAGCACAAACGCAAATATCATAACGTCTTCATGTTTGTATCAGTTAACAATGCGAACACCTGTTACACAAGAGAAAAGCGACTCCTTTAAATATCCCTGAGCCACTGAAGGCCAAAGTGGAGCTTAAAAAAGGCAGCAAGCCATGGGCAGAATTCAAATCATGCTACAACTCTGTACACTTTCTCATTCTAACTTCACTCAATGGAAAAAGTTAGGCGCACATTATGGGGTTCTCGCACGTTTTGAAAGCCATTCACCATTCACCGCTGCCAACACCTTCAGCTTGACACCCTATTCTTTTACAGTTAGTTAAAATTCCAATAGGATACGCATCAAGTATGCATTCCACATTCATCTAATCCAAAGACCTCCCAAGCAAGGCAAATCTGATAAAAACTGACCATGGCATCTTCACATGGTACTGTCAAGAGCATCTCCCCATAACCAAATGCTGATTTTTTCTTTCAAAAATGCACCTCTAAAAAGATTGTGTTAACTATAAAGGATAGAGATTAAATATAGATTGAACTGTAATGCACATGAGACCCTAATTTGTTGTGCTGCAGCAAGCAGGCAGTCTCTGAGAAGCCAGATGGAGGGAGGACCAGGGAGCCTGCCCTGGCAGGGACAGACGAGCTCTGTGGCCCACACATCACGGGGGGGCGGGGGGTAGGGTCATTCTCAGGGACCTGCCAAGCAGCTGAGCAGGGTTATTCTCCATTGTCCTTTTAAAAGCAGATCACAGTTTAGATATTTTTCCACCTTTCAGTGAAGTTTGTGAAGATCAGGAACACTGTCTCTGATAACAAAGATAAACCTGGAGCAACTTAAAAGATAAAACAGACTCAATCAACCTTTCAGCTTAGATGCCCATTAATGTGTGACAATGCAGTCACCATCATACAGGCTCACTCTGAATCTAAAGGCAAAGCCTGTATCAGACTCACAACAGGCACACACCCTATCCACACTCACATTTGCATATACATACACACACACCTGCAGCAGGCTGGCCCTATGAGGTGTGCCTCACTGGTTGTAGCAATAGGTTGGCCACTGGTTGGTTTGACAGGCACCCACACATACATCATCCCGTGTATCCAATGAAGAAGAGAAGATCCCTAGTCCTCCAATGAGAAGGCCTAGCAAAGCAGGGGTGGTTGTGAGGGAGTGAGGAAGCCAGGATTAAAACCTATTCTTATAGGATTTGCAAACCAAATGGGCTCTGGGATTCCCAACCCATGTACCACCTGTGAGCATCACCTGCCCCACCCCCCCTCATGGGACTCCACATGCCCCCGGGTGGGGTGGTAGGTAGCAATTTGTATGCCAAAGTCCTGGGTGAGCTGTAGCTAGTTCAGGTCCCAGCCTGGGATGGCACAGTCACACCAAGGTGTGATGGGGAGAATCTAAAGGGGGCAGATAGTGGCTTGCTCCTAGACTTAGAGAGGAGCATAAGGAGAAGAAACCCTGCTTTTCTGCTTTTGGATGTCATCATGGGGACATGGGTAGGGTGACCAGACGTCCCGCTTTTGAACAATTTATCCCACATCCCTCAGCGTTTTAAAAAAGTCCCGATTTTTGGAAAGAATACACGAACAGGTGGGAGAACAGGAAAGGAATATACAGTTTTCGGCTGCCATGTGGCTATGTTGCCAGAATATGAGTTTTATATTATTTTTGTTAATTTTATAATGTTAAACTGTAATAATAACAAATAATTGTTGAGAAGTGATTATTGAGAACTGCTTATCAA
>CAUYTI010047495.1:0-11998 GCA_963575145.1 Galago senegalensis
GCACCAAGCCTAGTTTTACTCTTTTTTTTTTTTAGACAGAGCCTCAAGCTGTCCCCCTGGGTAGAGTGCCGTGGCATTACAGCTCACAGCAACCTCCAACTCCTGGGCTCAAGCGAGTCTCCTGCCTCCGCCTCCCAAGTAGCTGGGACCACAGGCGCCTGCCACAACGCCCGGCCATTTTTTGGCTGCAGCCGTCATTGTTGTTTGGCAGGTCCAGGCTGGGGATTCGAACCCGCCACCTTAGGTGTACGTGGCTGGCGCCTCAGCCAGTTGAGCTATAGGCACCGAGCCTGTATTTATTTTTTGAGAAAGAGTCTCACTATGTCACCCTCAGTAGAGTGCTGTGACGTCACAGCTCACAGCAACCTCAAACTCTTGGGCTTACATGATTCTCTTGCCTCAGCCTCCCAAGTAGCTGGGACTATAGGTGCCTGCCACAACACCCAGTTATTTTTTGTTGTTGTCATTATTGTTTAGTAGGCTTGGGCCGGGTTCGAACCCACCAGCTCTGGTGCATGTGGCTGGCACCCTAACCACTGAGCTATGGGTGCCAAGCCAGGTGTATTTTTTTTGAATTGTAAAATGTTTAACGTTTTTCAAAAGATTTCAAAATACTAATTTTTTCTTTTCTTTTGAGACAGCTTCCCTTTGTCACCCTGGATAGAGTGCTGTAGCATCATAGCTCACAGTAAACTCAAACTCCTGGGCTCAAGCGATTCTCTTACCTCAGCCTCCCAAGTAGCTGGGACTACAGGTGCCCACCACAATGCCTGGCTATGTTTTAGAGACAGGGTCTCGTTCTTGCTCAGGCTGGTCTTGAACTCCTGAGCTCAAGCAATCCATCCACCTCAGCCTCCCAGAGTGCTAGGATTACAAGTGTAAGCCACAGCGCCCCCGACAAAATATTTTTTTTAAAAGACCCCCAGAAAGAGACCAGCTCCCTAGGGTTGCCCTGGGTCTTCCACAGAGACTTTCAGGATTAAATCCCTATACCACCCTCATACTAGGCAGGTCACATCTTCAGGCCGGAAGGAAGGTCTCCCCGCAAGGGACAACTTCTAGAAGTACATTGAAGGCAGCAGCTTATGTCAGTGGGGTACCCATGTGGGCTAGGGAGCAAGAACCAGCTTGCCCCCTTTCATAACCACCCCCGCCTCTCTCTGTAAAATGTCAGCAAGCTGGGGAAGAGGGGGGTGTGGAGAGACAGGCAAGCTGTTAACCCGCCAGATACTGGGAGGGGGTGTGGGCGGCGCAGGCCCCAGCTCCTAGACAGCTATTTTGGTGTGTGCTGTGATGGGCCTCAGCCCTGACAGGGGGAGGCCTCCACGTGGGAGCTCTGGGCTGGTGCTCTGCCAGGAGGGGGTGGAGGGCTCTAGAGAGTGGAGGGGGTGAGTGCCAAGCACAAATGTGGTTCTTCCTCGTCCTTCAGGCCACCCACTGATCCTTGGGTGATACTAGGGGCTCCTTTGAACATGTCCCTTGGTTTTTTTTCTCCTTCTACCTTTGATGCAAGACTAAAGGTCACAGTCTTGCCTCTCCACTCTAGACCTAGCCAAGGAGCCATGTGACAATCTGCTCCCAGTCCAGCTGGGTCCCAGAATCCTGGTGACCATTCTCCCTCGGGGTCCAGGAACAGATCACCTTGTGGGTATTATGCTACTCACACAGGACGCTAAAAGCTTTCACTAAACCCCATGGAGCACTCGATCCCCTTCTTAGGCCCTGCCAGTTTAGGGATAAAAAATAAAATAAAAGAGTGCTAATAAGTAGGGCAGACTGATGTTAGGAAAAGACCCTTGGGTTGGTGTCCAGTGTAAGCTGGATGATCCAGGACCAGACCCTTGACCTTTCTGAACCTTAGTTCCCACATTTGTAAAATGGGAATAAAACCAATTACAAATTAGTTGTGAAGAGTATTTGAAATTGATGATTTACAAGCTTTTGACAACTGTTAATCACCACAGGAAGATAAGGTGGTACATTGCTCACCTCAATAGGCTCATCTCCTTGTCCTCTCCCTCCCAGGCCCCAGAGCACTTGGTCTCACTCAGAGCCTGCTCTCATGACCTAACCATGTCTCTGGTATCTCAGTTGAGGAAGGGGACAAAGAGCAAAAATAGCAGAATGACAGCTCCTCAAGGACATCTGGCCATGCTCTGGCCTACCCTTTCCCACCTGTGACCTGAGTGCCAGCCAGCTCTATGTACCAAAAGGGTAGAGGGCCCCCATGTGGAACACAGAGAAGGTGGCTAAGAGAAAAGAGTGAGTGCCTGGTGCTGCTCAGAGTTACTCCAGGAACAGGAGGGGGTTGAGGGGGGAGCTGGTGAGCCAAGGATGCAGGTGCAGCAGATCCCCCTTCCCGCACATACTGTTCCCATCATTCACTTAGAGGACCCCTCAGCTGACAGAGCACCTCCAGGAGGAGAAGCAGAGGGGATGTGGGGTGTGGTTTAGGAGGTTAGAAGGTGCTAGAAGAGGATTTCTCAGGAAGCAGGGGAGGCGTAGGGTCCAGTGATGTGGCACAAAGGTTAATGCTGAGAGCAGCCCAGGTGGCCGTGGGAGGTGAGTACAAACCAGAGTCCCTAGGAAAGAGAACACAGGCACCAGAGTCCCAGATAACCCCCAGCTAGCTGTGAGACCTTGGCTGAGTCAAGGCAACCTGGCTGCCAGCACCTCTATCTCAGGGATGGGGAGAGGTGGGGCCAGTGACAAGGAGGCACAAGCCTAGCCTGCCTTCTGCTGCATTCTGATTGGCTCCGCCTTGGCAGCCAGCGTATCAGGTAGCTCACCATAGGGAGGTGTCTGCGGTCCACCCATACAAGTCTTTGGCTCAAGTGGACTATCCGGAAGGAGAAGCTCCTGGCCCACTGTCCTCCCACATGGCAGCTGCCGCCCCCTAGTGTCGCTCCAGCGACACTGCGGGACAAGTTCTAGGGTCAGCATCCGAACCTTGTGTGGGTTGAAGGGACTGAGTGAGACTCCTGCTTCCCCGAGGGATCAGCACAGCCCAAGCCTCAGGGCTAACCTGCCCAGCCACTTCCTCCTCTGCATGGGAGGACACTGGGAAGCCCAACAGGGCAGAGTTTTCTCTCACTGGCCCCAGCCTCAGCTGAGGCTTTCTGTGACTGGGAGCCACTTAATCCTTCCTCATCCTTGCCAGAGAGGACACCAACTCTTGTGCTTTCTTGTGCCAAGTGAGAATCTTGGGCCATTCCACATCCTGGGATGTGACCTTTTTGCAGTATGGCACAGAGACAAAATGACAAGAATTGCCCATGCTCTCCCCTGACAGTGTGTGGCAGGGGAGGAAGAATCCCAACCCTGGTTCTCAGCCTCAGCCAGCCCCACTCTGACACCTAACCTTGTGTGGGGTGCGAACAGGGCAAGCTGAACACAGCTCGACCACTGAGGTCCATTTTTTTTCTTTCCCAAACTGGCTGGGACCCAAGGACTCTGGTTTGTACTCACCTCCCACGGCCACCTGAGCTGCTCTCAGCATTAACCTTTGAGACAAACCACTCAAAAAGGCTTCCTCTCGCTCCTAGACATCCTGGCGCCACAGACAGGGGTTCTCACCCCTGAATGAGAGGCACCCCCCCTTCAACTCATCCCTCCCCACTCATTGCATAACCAACCCAAACAGGGGCTGCTTCCATTTGGGCTGCCTGTGGGCACCCTGTACAGCCTTGACTTCAGGGCCTTGCTCACTGGGGCCATGTGGCATTGCCTCTCAATGGGACCTATTGTCTAACACTTGTTCCACAGGTGTGTCCCTGCCCTCTGGGAGCTTGTGACTTTGAGCTCAATGAAGGGCAGGGAATGGCAGTCCAGACTCGCAGGTTCCCAGGGGCTCTGAAGGCTAAGGCTCCTTATGTCTAACTGTGCAAGCTGCCAGGTAATTTCTGATGCCCCTAGGGTGCAAAACCAGCTAATCTGCAAGCTGTGTGACCTGCCAGGACCAGGCTGCTGGGACCAGGCCAGAGGAAAAGTCCTCCCTCCATATGGCTCCTAGAGGAGGAGGAGATAGTCAATTTCCCTCCTACTTCTGACAACTGCATAAGGTCAAGGGACTGAATGTAAAGGTCCTTTCCTCCACTGAGGGTAGAGAACCAGATATCCTGGGATTGGAGCAGGGCCTATACCTCCTCTTCCTTCTCTTCCTCAGGGAGGGGACTGATGGCTCCCAGAAAGAAGTGAGGTGGGATGGAGTTGGGGGTGGGAGGAATTCACATGCTAGGGAGGATCTGGCTCAGATTTATGTCTTACTGGGCTAAAAAAAATTTTTTTTTAAAAAAGGGAGATGGCAGACTGCTCCCCAGATTCCAAGAGCATGATGCCAGTTGTGGGGAACAGACATGGGCTTTAAGGAGGGTGTCACAGAGACTGCTATTCAGAGACTGCTTTACCCAACTAGCCCAGGGATGGCAAACAAGTGGCCCATGTGCCATCACAACCCCCTCCCAACCCCACAGAAGACACTGCTAATTGTCCATGGAACCTTCCCAGTAAGCCAAGATCTGAATGCAGAATTCTCTCTCCAGACAACATGAGCAGTCTTTCTTTCTTTCTTTTTTTTTTTTTTTTGTTTTTTTTGCAGTTTTTGGCCAGGGCTGGGTTTGAACCCGCCACCTCTGGCATATGGGGCTAGGTGCTCTACTCCTTTGAGCCACAGGCACTGCCCAGCATGAGCAGTCTTAATCCTCCCTTCTAGCCACTGTCTAGTCACTTGTTGGCCTCACTCAGCACCAAGGTTTGGGATGTGTTTGCGGGTGGAGGGATCAGGAAGGGGGAAATGCAGAGGGTGGATGTCCCAGGAGAAGCAGGAGCTAGTTTAAGAATGAGCATGGAGGGCAGCACCTATGGCGCTAGCCCCATATACCAAGGGTGGCAGGTTCAAACCCGGCCTCGGCCAAACGGCAACAAAAAAATAGCTAGGCATTCTGGTAGGTGCTACTCAGGAGGCTGAGGCAAGAGAATCGCCTAAGCCCAGGAGTTGGAGGTTGCTGTGAGCTATGTGATGCCACGACACTCTACTCGCTCTGGCTCAGGCTGGTCTTGAACCTGTGAGCTTTGGCAGTCCACCCACCCCAACCTCCCAGGGTGCTAGGAGGCGATAAAGTGAGATTTTGTTTCTACCAAAAAAAAGAAGAAAGAAAGAAAAGAAAAGCATGGAATCTGGAAAAAAAGAGAGGGGTGGTTTCAGCTAGGGCATTGAGTATTTTTATGTGAGGCTGGCCACCAGCAAACAAAGGTAGTGAGACCAGATAAACAGCACTAAAAGGGTCAGCACTCAGAGCAGGCACCAGCAGGTAGGGCATCTGTATTTCCAAACACCTGCCCCCCACCCCCATCAAGTCAAGAAGAGAGAGGCCAGCCCCAGTGGGCACTGGCTCTCTGAGCTCCCAGGCTTGTCAGGGGAAATCCTCCCCACTCCCCACTGTCTTCTCCCCAACTCTACTGGGTTCCCTGAATGTATTCATTTTTAAAGGCCCTACTGCCCCTAGCTCAATGTTTCCAAACTGGGGACACTCCTTACATGCTTCAGAGGAGCTATTTGATTATCTCACTAGACATCAGAGCACTTACACCAGGCATCCTCAAACTACAGCCCTCGAGCCAAATGCAGCCCACCTAAGACATTTATCCGGCCCACCGGGTATTTTTGCTGCCAGTGCATGTCCTGCTTAGCAGCCAACTCATCCCAGGGCCCGCAGTCTGGCCCTCCAATGGTCTGAGGGACAGTGAACTGGCCCCCTATTTAAAAATTTTGAGGACCCGTGACTTACACTCTCCAGGATGACATAATACTGTGCTGCCCAAATGTGGTGGCACATTCAGAATCACCTGGGAAACTTTAAACAATGCCCAGGCCCCACCTCTAGATCTGATGAGTCTGGTAAAATCCAGATGTGCCCAGGTAAAATCTAGGAATCCGTATTTCTTAAAGCTACCTAGGCCACTGTGATATTCTGTTTGGGATGCTGGTACAGAAAGAGGGATGTGGATTTTGGAATCAGACCAGCTTGAATTCAGACCCTGTCTTTGCCCATTACTTGCTAGGTGACTCTGGGCAAATCACTTCTTTCTCTGATTACGTGCTTCTCTCATGTATAAAAATAGAGAAATAATACCTATACTGCTTATTTTAGAGAATTACACAAAGGTACCTGTTAGATCTCTTGCTTCTTGCTGTTCCTCCTGAATGTGCCTAAGGCTCATCCCTACATGCACAAACCTGTGTCATTCAGAGGGGCATAACCACAGGTCAGGAGAGTCCCACACTTGGTGCCCTGTGGGCAGCAACAGGAAGCCTCTGGTGGAGCCCCTCCCTCCCTCTGCCGAGCTGTGAACACTGGAGGCTACATCCTGCAGAGCTGGGTGTAAACTGCTCCATCTTGCAGGGCTGTGGGTGACAAAACAGAGGTACTGGAAGCTTCACTCCCTGCCCTGTTTTATATGACATTGAAGCCTGCATGGTTTCACAAGAGCCCATGGAGCTCCATCTGCCAGTGTAGGGATCCAGATCTGTGTGGGCTCAGTGACAGTCTGGGAGCAAAGAGCAGGGCCCTGGCTAGGTTAAGGCAGGCAGAGGGCATAGGTCAGTATCAAAGGTATGTTAACCACACAACAGGAGACCACTCATGTTATTGGTGGGTGAAGTCTGCCCAGGGAAGGGGCAGGGCAAAGCTCAGGGGAGGCCAAATACCATGAATCCTGGGCAGTTGCAGAAAAGTGAAAGGGAAGCCTTGGGCAGACTCCAAGTGGTCAGAGTCCAGTCTGAGGTGGCTCTAGGGTCCTTGGCTGATTGGCTGCAAGCTCTCCAGCCACCAGAGAAGGGCAGTCATTCAGAAAAAGCTCAAGGAGCCAGGTGGGTACCTGTTGGGCCCTACCATCCCTTACCTTACACCAAGGCTGCCGGGGCAGGCAGCGGCTCACAGCCAAGACCAGCACACATGCCATGAACTGCCTGCACTCAATCTTTCCACACCCTCCCCCCAGTTCCTCACTAGAGTCCTGGTCAAAGCTCTGTCACAGGCACAATATGGTGACATTTAGAGTTCTAGGGGGAGGGGGCAAGATGGAGCTTGAACTGACAGCAAAGATTCCACACTACAGCCCACCACACCTCTTTCCCAGCAAGGACAGAAGGGTAGGAGAGATGCTGACTGCCTAGCAGAGGTGGAGGCTAGGGTCTCCCTGCTAACTAACAGCAAGGTAGACGGTGGCGCCTGTGGCTCAAGGAGTAGGGCACTGGCCCCATATACTGGGGGTAGCAGGTTCAAGCCCAGCCCCCGCCAAAAAACTGAAGGAAAAAAAAAAAAAAGCAAGGTAGAGCAGATGGTCAGGCACCCCTAGTCCCAAGGAGGGACTTAAAATGTTGAGCAATTAACTCAGTGGTCAGTGTGTGGGGACAAGCCACGAGTCGAGACAGTATCACCAAGTTCTGCAGATCCCATGCAGTGACAGTAGACAACGTGGTTTCATGGAAGCCCAAAGGGCAGCGTGACCCCCTTCTCACTAGCTCCAAGAGGCTCAGAGAGACCCTGTCCTATCAATGCCACGAGGCGGGTGACGAAACATGGGGCCCTACCTGCTGGTGCCAGGTTGGGATGATTCTGTCTCCTTGCTGGAGGGTTGGGCGCTGACCCTCCCACGGTACTATAGGCGAGGCTCACTAAACTGCCGGTACCTGGGAATAACCCTCAGCAGGTGCAAGTACCCCGTCGACCGGTACTGCCCACCCCCGGCCGGAGGGGAATGACCCTCCAAGCAGTGCCAACTCCAAGACTGCCCGTATCGACGGTGCCGGGGTAGATCTCCATTTGGTGTCAGTACTGAGGTGGCCCGAACCGCTGGTGGCTGAGGAACGTTCCCCAGAGGAAGGCGCGGTACCTGTCCTGCCCACCGCCCCGCTCACCTGTGCCCGAAGAGCCTCAGCCCTGGGAAGCGCCGTTTGCTCAGGCGCCGCGGCGCCTTGTCCAGTTCGGGACTGGCGTCGTGCTCGGAGCCGCTGGACGAGGCGGAGGCCGACTCGGAGTCGCTGCTCCGGGCCTCGGGGCTACCGTCCCGCGGCTCCATCCGGCCCTAGCCCCGGCCGGTGGTGGGCCCGCGGGAGACGCCCATGCCGGGCAGGCGGCCGGGGCTCAGCACGCCCGCTCCGCGCCGCCCGCCGAGGCCATAGCGCGCGCTCGCTCCGCCCGCTCCGCGCCGCGCGCCCCCGCGCCCCACGCCCAGGTGCCGGGGAAGCGGCTGCCGCCGCGGCTCCAGGAAGTGCCGCCAGCCGCGGCCGCAGGACCCCGCATAGCTGGCCGGGCCGCTGCCTGCCCGCCGCGGAGCACGCCCCCTCGGTCGCGCGACGGCACTGGGCCCGGGGCGCCCTCTGCCGGCGGTCGGCTGAGCTACTGGCCGCCAAGGCGGTCCGAGGGGCGGGGCAATAGAAGGGGTGGGGCGATCTATGCTCCGCCTCTCAGCCGAGAGGCTGAGCGGCCTAGATGGGACTGAATCTCTCTGCTAGACGTTCGCACTGTGCGCACCTGGATACACATTCGGTTCCTCCCCTGAGCCTTCCCGCACCAAACAGCCTACATGCTCTCAAGTATATCCCCGAGGGCGGCTGTCCCCACCTCCCCTTCCACATCCACATATTCTGCCCTCCTCCACCTTGTGCCTACTCAAGGCAGCTCACAATCTCCATCCTTAGCCCCTGGGCCTCCCAGATCACACCCACATGAGCAAAAGTCACAGAGTGCTCTCCATGCACACAGAACAAACACGTCTCTCATACACAATTATACTCACACATTATTCAAACTAACACTTCCTGCCCAGCCTCTCACATTTGTGCCCAAAGTCACTTAATGACCCTTACACCAACAAAGAACTCATACGTTTCTCATACAAATTCATCCTTCCAAGCTACTCACGATGGCCTCCAACCCTCTCACCTACTAACATACCTCAGCACAATATTCAATGGAACCTATAGAGCTCATACTGCACACTTTTTACATACTCATAAATACACATAAGGACAACAAGTATGAACTACCACCTTCATTCATAAACCCACAGTCCCACAGAGGACATATGCATCTTTTTCCTATGAACAAATATCCCCTAGGACAATGGTTATGGATGACACATCCCTCTTACACACATACATACTCTTATTCAGAAATACACTTCTCATGCACATATGAACACCCCCCCCAAGACAGCAGCAGTAGTGCCTCTTCACAAATCAGAGCAATTGAAACCAGATCGGTTGCTTGTGGGGGCACAGTCATCACAAATGCCTAAGCAGTGTCTGATTGCCCTGCAGAGATGGCAAAAGGAGGCCAAGAAGTCTCAGAATGTGGTCTTCGTTTTCCCTAAACCCTGCCCCTTGGTGCCCACACCAAATGCCCACTGGTTCTGTTTGCACTCTTCTCTGCAAAGCTACATCCTGTGTCACCTTCACTTTTACCCTCTCCTCTGGGGTTCTTAAAGCCCATTTTCCAGCTGCAGGCAGCCACAAACAGCTAGTGCTGGGGGCCATGACTTGTGGGACAGCCCGTGATTTTGAGAAATAGCTGGCACCTAGAGGCCCACAACCTTCTCCTAGCTAGTTTCCTGCAGGCCTAGAGAAGGTCTGATCAGGGTCATGGGCCCCAGGCCTCCAGACAGCAACAGGTACCAGACTGGCCAGCAGGAGAAGGGCAGAGAAATCCCCAAGTAGGCCTGACATGGGCCTCCTGCAGGGCATGAATCCCTTTGGGGGAAGTTTCCCAATGGTTCATACCCCAAGCTCTGAGGAAAGAGGTCAGAGGCAGCTGAAGAGCTGTTGAGTTTGCACAAGACCTTACAGCTGGTTCTTTTTTTTTTTTTTTTGATACATAGCCTCAAGCTGTCGCCCTGGGTAGAATGCTATGGCATCACAGCTCACAGCAACCTCTAACTCCTGGGCTCAAGTGAGTCTCCTGCCTCTGCCTCCCAAGTAGCTGGGACTACAGGCACCCGCCACAATGCCTGGCTATTTTTTGGTTGCAGCCATCACTGTTGTTTGGTGGGCCCAGGCTGGATTCGAACCCAACAGCTCAGGTGTATGTGGCTGGCATCTTAGCTGCTTGAGCCACAGGCGCCGAGCCTACAGCTGGTTCTTAACACTTCAGCATCCCATGCCACACGCCTGTGGGAGCTCCTCTGCCCAGATTCCCCTGTTGTTAGCTCCTTTACCTCCTAGTCTCATGAACTAGCTCAGCCTTCTGCCACCATGCACCCAACAGTGAAAACACCAGAGTTTCCCCTACCTGCCAAGGACTCCCTTGTCCTTCTCTGTGCCTCCACAGAGCTGCCGGGTAAGGGATGGGTCACCCTACTTCTGCCACCTCCTATCCCAGATAAAGGCTCAGAGAGGGATGGAGGTTCCTGTACCCACTCCCAAGCCACCCCTTGTACCTACTGTGTCTGGGGTGTCTCAGCTGGGATCTGTGGCACGTCCCAGGAACGGTAGCGCCACATCTGCCTCAGTGCCCCTGGCCGCTCCCCTTCTTCTGTCCCCAGCGCCTCCGCTGGGCCCAGAGCTGAAGCCTCATCGCAGCTTCCCCCGGCACTGTGACCAGCCCCTAGTGCGCTCATCCTGCCCAGCGACTCTCTTCCTCTTTCGGCACTTCCTGACCGGGGGGCCCTGTAGAGCCCGACTGGCTGCCCGAGCAGAGGTCCACGGGTCTTGTAGGCGCCTTCCGCTGGCTAGCGCAGGAGCCTGGCCAGGGCAAGGAGCTACACAGGAGGGCAAGGGGCAGGTAGGGACAAGCCCAGCCCAGCAGTCAGGAGACAGCCCAAGAGTCAGAGGATGCCAGGCCTGCCTGGGCTGGAATCCACACCTCAGCCCCAGTCTGGTTTTCCTCTCCACTTCTCCGATTTTCACCCCTGGGTCCTGGTTGAGGTCTACCACTTGTTGATAACCACTGGGTATGTGAGATGGGGGTGCCCAGCCCACATACAGCTCTCTTTCCTTAGCACCACTGTGTGCATTGCACCTTCTAATGCAAGGCTGGGCACACAGAACAATGATGTATGAAAAGAGCAACGAGGATGGAGCCTGAGACATGGGCTCATGTTCCATTTCTGCCACTTTCCAACTATGTAGTCTGGATCAGGGAATAACCCTCTGAGACATTTGAATCCGTTTCGGAACAAAGTAGGTTATGAATAGGTAAGTGAATAAATACATGTATCAGGGAGCTTTTCTGAGTGTCAGTTTTCCCCTCTGTAAAATGGAGTGATAGTTGATTTAATGGAGTTATATGAGGATTAAATAAAACGTGAAAGCATTTACAAATTAATTCATCCAATAAATACTTACTGAGCACCTTCTGTTCCACAGGCAGTGCATCAAAGTATAGCAGTGGGTGGGGCTCTATCCTCACAGAGCTTAGATTCTAGTGGGGAAGACATCCAGGAAACAATCTATATATAGGGTATGATGTCAGGTAGCAAGACGTGCTATAAGAAAGATAAAGGGGCTCGGTGTCTGTGGTTCAAGTGGCTAAGGCGCCAGCCACATACACCTAAGGTGGTGGGTTCAAATCCACCCGGGCCCGCCAAACAACAATGATGGCTGCAACCAAAAAAAATATAGCCAGGCATTGTGGCAGGTGCCTGTGGTCCCAGCTACTTGAGAGGCAGAGGCAGGAGACTCGCTTGAGCCCAGGAGTTGGAAGTTGCTGTGAACTGTGATGCTACGGCACTCTACCCAGGGGATAGCTTGAGGCTGTGTCTCAAAAAAAAAAAAAAAAAAGAAAGATAAAGGGAGAGGAAGGGGTAAGAGAGTGATAATGGGAGTGCTACTTAGGTAGGGAGGTTGGGGAATGCCCTTCTGGGCAGGTGACACTTGAGAGCAGACCTGAATGGGAGAGTGAGCTGTGTGCCTATCTGGGAGAACAACATTCTAGGCAGAAGGAACAGTAAGAGCAAAGCCTCTGAGCAAGGAATGTACTTGATGTGTGTGGAGAATAGA
>CAUYTI010047497.1:0-16857 GCA_963575145.1 Galago senegalensis
TTTTTTTTTTTTTTTTGAGACAGGAGCCTCCAGCTGTCCCCCTGGGTAGAGTGCCCTGGCATCACAGCTCACAGCAACCTCCAACTCCTGGGCTCAAGCAAGTCTCCTGCCTCAGCCTCCTGAGTAGCTGGGACCACAGGCGCCCACCACAATGCCCAGATATTTTTTGGTTGCAGCCATCATTGTTGTTTGAAGGGCCCAAGCTGGATTTGAACCCGCCACCTTGGGTGTATGTGGCTGGTGCTTTAGCCACTTGAACAATAGGCACTGAACCTGTATTACAAATCTTAATCTATTTCTCCCTTTATTTCTCAGTGCGGCTTTTGAGATCCCTCATACTAATAAGTCATACATCTAGTCTGTGACATATGAATTAATGGCTGGCATCTCCCATGCCCAACTTACCCATTCCCAGTGATGGGCACCTGGAGTATACCAGCTCCTGCCCTCCATATACCCTGCCATGATGAACGCCCTTATACACGTCCCCCTTGCTGCTCAGGGAGAGCTGCTGAGTCCTGTGGTTTACAGACATTCACAGTTACTAGGTACCATCTGACTGCTCTCCAGATGGCCTGCACCAGTCTACAAAGCTATGCATAAGTTTCCCAAGAGGCCTACAATCCCACCAACTTTTGTACAGCCTACAAATAAAGTGATAAAGCCACATCTTAGAGGAAAGGAGGCCCCCGGACTCCTGAAGCCTCAGATCCTTCTAAGCATCCCTGAGAGTGAAAGCATTAATACCTCTGAGCCGTAACACATTTCAAGAAATTTCTCTTTGCTATGACACAGATAGGAAAGCTCCAGAGTAGGATGCCCTCCAGCCCTCTATTACCTTCTTCTTTTTTTTTTTTTTTTTTTAAAGACAGAGTCTCATTCTATCACCCTGGTAGAAAGCTGTGGAATCATAGCCCACAGCAACCTCAAACTCCTAGGCTCAAGCCATCTTCTTGCCTCAGCCTCCTGAGTAGCTAGAACTATAAGCGCCCGCTACAATGCCTGGTTATTTTTTAGATACTGGGGTCTTGCTCTTCCTCAGACTGGTCTCAACTCCTGAGCTCAAGAGATCCACCTGCCTCAGCCTCCCAGAGTGCTAGGATTATAGTTGCGAGCCACTGTGCCCACCCAACCTCTAATACCTTCTTAAAAAATTAAGTGAAGTCTGAGGATATTGTGAAATGAGGGGGAACTGCCGTTTAAGTTTCCTGCATGGCATTTACTGTAATCTCTGTCCCACGAGCACCCACAGGGGTTTGAAAGTGTCTATTTGGAGCAGAATGCAGAGACATCTATCTCTAGCTGTCACTATCACTTCCAGAATGACTCACCAGTGCCACTGTGCTGTGCTGCAACGCTTGCTCGCGATACTGCCATTCCCAGAACCAAACATTGCTATTTGCAGCTTAAGGATGAGGCAAATGAGGACCCAACTCAGGCATATACCCTCTTAGCCAAGTGTCCAAGGGATGATTACAACCCAGGGCCACCTGATCATAGAAAATAAGTTCTGTGAATGCCTTCCTGGAAAATATTGCAAGAACAAAGGTAAGAAATAAGGCCTGCAAGAGAAGGTACTATTGATTCTTCAGGGCGCCTGAGAGTTCTAGAGCAGAGCTAAAGGCCCCCTGACCAGGCTTCCCCGATGCTGCAGCTCCAAGGAAAGCAGACATTCCTGTCTCTTGCTGGGTTTCTGGGCTTTCAGTTTGGCAGTTGAGATATAGACTCATAAACTTTAGTTGGAAAAATGTGATTATCCAAAGATCCTAGAGTTTACTTTGTTAGATTTTTTTTTCCCTGTCTGGTGCTTTGTTTTCGTTCCGTGGTGTAAACTAACGTGGCTAGCATGTTTTCAGTCTGTGGACTGAGGTGAACACAGGGAGCAAGGTAGGCACCTGTCTCTAGACAATAGTAAGAGGAAGGAGCTGTAAAAAAAACCTCCACTGACCAGATGATAAGGAGATAAATAGTCCTAGAAGCGGCATCGTCCTTATTCATATGAAATGTCAAATGTTTGTTCAGTCGGGGTGAGGATTTCCAGGGTAATCATACATATTGAGTTCCAGAAGAGAGAAAAATGTTTGCTTCTGCGTTTCTCTAGAAATGATGACAATTTATTAACCAGGCAGGAAGCTGTCCACGGTTGGCCTGCAATTCCAAAATTTCCAACAACACTAGAAAGTGAGCCTGGGGACGGACTACACAATCCCCCCCCCGCCCCCCAGTAATGAGTGCGAGCCTCTGGGGTCATGGCAGGCATGCCGAGCTCTGGCCTTCTAGAAAAGCATCTCCACAATCTTTCCACCTCAAATCGTGCATTAGAAGTATCACGTCCAATATATCCTTTAGTTACTGGAAATGGACTTGAAACATTTGTGTGGGAAAAACAACTGAGACCTCAAACAAGGACAGGTTACTGAAATACTAACTCTAAACGCTGTATTTACGTGTACACATTGTTCATTATGGTTCCCATCTACGTATTTAGGCCGGCTGTAGTTAGCATCATTTTTTGATACAAAGAACAGTGATATACATACATTCAAGACAAGTAGCCAATTACAGGCCCACCTCACAGATATCCCAGATTTGGTTCTAGGCCACCACAGTAAAGTAGGTGACAGGAATATATTGGCTTCCCAGTGCATATAAAGTTATGTTCACACTTTACTATAGTCTATTAAGTGTGCATTAGCATTATGTTGGGTGGTGCCTATGGCTCAGTGCGTCGTAGGGCACCAGCTCCATATACCGAGGGTGGCAGGCTCAAACCCAGCCCCGGCCAAACTACAACAAAAAAAATAGCCAGGCATTGTGGCAGGCACCTATAGTCCCAGCTACTTGGGAGGCTGAGACAAGAGAATTAATGAAGCCCAAGAGTTGGAGGTTGCTGTGAGCTGTGATGCCACGGCACTCTACCAAGGGTGACAAAGTAAGAGTCTGTCTATAAAAAAAAAAAAGCAAAGCATTATGTCTTTAAAAATGTACATATATTGGCCAGGGTGGCTCAGACCTGTAATCCTAGAACTTTTGGAGGCCAAAGCAGGAGGATGGCTTGAGCTTAAGAGTCTGAGACCAGCCTGAGCAAGAACGAGACTGTCTCTACAAAAACCAGAAAAACTAGCTAGATATGGTTGTGTGCACCTGTAGTCTCTTATCACGCACGTTCACTGGTGTAGGATTTTGAATTTCTTCCAAGAACGTTTTGCTTTCATTGACCATTTGACTTTTTGGCACAAGAGGCAAAATTTTAGGCCTATGTTGGCTTTTGACATGCCTTCCTCATTAACCATACTCATTTTTAGTTCTTTAGTTAAAGTGAGAGACATGTGACACTTCTTTTCACTTGAACACTTAGATTGTAGGAGTATTAATTGAACTAATGTTGTGTCTCAGGGGATAGGGAGGCTCGAGGAGAAGGGGTGAGAAGGAAGGGCTGGTCAGCAGAGCAGTTAGAACACACAGAAATTTATCAAGGTCCCAGACTTATGTGGGTGTGGTTCATGGCACCCTAAAATGATCAAAGATTATGGAGCACCATAACAAGTACAATAATAATAATAAAAGTTTGAAATATTGTGAGAATTATAGAAACGTGACAGAGACACGAAGTGAGCATGTGGTGTCAGAAAAGACACCGACAGACTTGCTTAATGCCGAGTTGCCACAAAACCTTTGATTTCGGCCAGGAACAGTGGCTCACTCCTGTCATCCCAGCACTCTGGGAGGCCAAGGCAGGTGGATCACTTGAGCTCAGAAGTTTGAGACTAGCCTAAGCAAGAGCGAGACCCCATCTCTAAAAACAGCTGGGTATTGTGGTAGGCGCCAGTAGCCCCAGCCACTTGGGAGACTAAGGCAAGTGGATCATTTGAGCCCAGGAGTTTGAGGTTGCTGTGAGCTATGGCACCATGGCACCAGCTATGACACTGTACCAAAGGCAACAAAGTAAGACTCTGTCTAAAAAAAGAAAAAACCCTTCAGTTTGTAAAAAACATAGTATCTGTGAAATGTAATAAAGGGAAATGTAATGAAATAAAATATGCCTGTAATATCCACATCCTACGGCAGGGTGCAGTGCTCACGCCTGTCATCCTAGCACCTTGGAGGCCAAGGTGGGAGGATCAGCTGAGCTCAGGGGTTTGAGACCAGCCTAGCAAGAGGGATACCCCATTCTACTAAAAATAGAAAACTTAGCCAGCATCATCATGCACACCTACAGTCTCAGGTACTTAGGAGGCTGAATCAAGAGGATCACTTAAGCCCAGGAGTTTGAGGTTACCATGAGCTATGACACCACATAGCTCTATCAAGGGTGACAGAGTGAGACTCTGTCTCAAATAAATAAAATAAAATAAAATAAATATCCATGGCCTAGAATATGGATGATAGGTTCCAGACCTTTTTTTAACAATTCTAAATTCTATTTTAAAAGCTAATAAGAAATTGGCCCTGGACTGATGTTCTCGGCACTGTGAGTTGCTTGCCTCTCACATATCTTCAAGGTACCGTACCAGACTCATCCTGTATTCTCCTCCCATCACACATCTGACTTGTATCACTACACTAGGGCTCAATTATTTTTTTTTTAATGTTTTGAGAATAGGATGTTAAGAAAGAACACATCCTTTAATATGGTGGTCACTCTGCTACGGGAAATACGCAAAGGTTGCCATTAGCCGTAATGGTTCTAATATTAAGATCTCTGTGTGGTTAGCAGTTGACTGCCACCTCCTTCTCTCTGAGAACACTCCAGTGTGCCCACAGCAGTAGATACTTCTAAGCCTTGTTTCTGCTGTGGGGTTCCACCCTGTCCTCATGGCACTGGCCCAGAGGTGACCCCTGTGCAAAGAGGGTCAATCAGCTTCTCTCTTCTAGGAAGTGAACGTTTTGACTGAGAAGTGTTAGAGGCAGCACTCCTAGGAGAAAGTCTCTGCACGTGTGGGCTCGCCCAGGTCTCCAGAGATGCCCCAGGGTCTGCCCTCTCCAGGCCTGCCCCACTCTCCCTTGATTTCCAGGGGGTCCTCTAAAATTCTCCCAGAAGTACCTCCACCCCTTTGGGTTTTCACTTAAGCTCTCTGTTTTTTGTCATTCATAACCAGAGGACCCTTACTTTAACATAATACAACACCCATATTTAGTATGATGTTATTTCAGTGCTGACATGGCATTTCTGGATTACAGTAAAATAGACCATACACTCATCTCCCACCTAATACTGCCCTTTCTAAAGTGCAGGGACTCTCAACGGCCACAGTGCACATGCATTTAGAATTATTTGCAGGGTCTCAGAAAATAATTTAAGTTAGACTTCCTTTCAAAATTCTAGCACCACACAGAAGACTACTTGTAAACCATTGTCAAAGCCATTCAATTTCTTTTACCCACATGAGACTCTTCTTTGGTTAAGCACCTCCTCCGGAGTAAAAGTCCTAAGTCATTCTGTGGCAGTGAAGCTTCAAAAAAAAAAAAAAAAAAAAAATTAAACATCAGGAAACAGAGCGGAACTATTACCAACATGTATGGGCTACAGGAGCAGCCACAAAATGTGTAGTATCCTGTCTGCCACATTCACTGGGCAGGATTACATTGTCTCATAGACTCAGTAACTGGGGAAGAGGTTCATAGGTGCTTACTGTTCAATGTGGGAGTGGGTAGCATAGTTAAGTCCATAGTCTCTAATTCCTGTCAAGTTCAGATGAAACCAACAATTTTGGTTTTGTCTAACATCCAGGGTGTGTTGCCAACTTAACAGTAAGCACCTCTAGTTTCTTCTTCGAGATCTCTGTCACATGGTTTTGCCCCTCCCACCCAACTCCTCTCTTCTGAAAGCAGTAATATTTGTACTTGAGGTACCTGAAAAATCTCTGTCCAAGACAGAGGAAGTCATCATGGGATTTGTCTGCCCTCCTGTGTGTCCAAAGAGAAATGGCCTGACACTGAAGGCATTTGGGGTAAGATTAGAAGTAGTGAGTTTGATGAGAGCTCCAAGTTGTAGCTAACTAGAAGATCTTCTCATTGATCTCACCTTCCACCAATTAATTAGTGTCCTTTATTGTTCATATAATTATTACAAAAGGAGATTTTTTGTTTCTGCAGTTTTTGGCCGGGGCCAGATTTGAACCTGCCACCCTCGGTATATGGAGCTGGTGCCCTACTCCTTGAGCCACAGGCGCTGTCCACAGAAGAATATCTTAAGAGAACTCTTAGTCCTAAATTTTTGCAAGGACACCTTATAAGAAAGACCACACTTTCCCTGGTCTAAAGGAAATTTCCAACATCTTCTTAGATGCCTCTTGATTAAGCTTAGTAACTAAGTTTTCGTGTCAGCTGAAATGACAGTTCCCATCACACTGTGAATGAGAACTTGAATGCCAGAACCATTATTTATTTATTTTTAGATAGAGTCTCACTTTGTCACCCTTGGTAGAGCGCTGTAGCGTCACAGCTCACAGTAATCTCAAACTCTTGGGCTCAAAGCGATTCTCTTGCCTCAGCCTCCCAAGTAACTGGGACTACAAGCGCCAGTCACAATGCTCCGTTTTTGCAAAACAAGGTCTCGCTCTGGCTCAGGCTGATCTCCAACCCGTGAGCTCAGGAAACACACCCACCTCGGCCTCCCAAGTGCTGAGATTACAGAGTCACCGGTCCAGGCCTATCCAACTCACCTCATCTAGTGAGAACTGACGCAAAGAAAGGGGCGAGGAGGAGCTTCGAGGGGGATGGGAGCAAAAACCGGTCTGCTAAACCGGAAGTCTGATGAACTCTTAAGAATGTGGGCACGCAGTAACCTAGGTAACCAATGACCAATAGAAAGAGACAGTAAATGACCAATAGGAAAGGGCCACTGCCTGGAGGTGCAGAGAAGCCAATGAAAGATTTGGGGCCGATTTCAAACCAGGTACTTACACAGCTGCAGACGTGCGTGTCTCCCTCGCTCACCTTTTCTCCTTCCCGAGCGGGTCCCACTTCCAACTCTCTTTAGAAGTGCTCTAAACTTTCTCTTTGTTCTTCCTACACAAAACCTCTCTTTGTTACCCTGAAACTTGTGTAAGTTGCTTTTGTTCTCTGTCCACACTGCCTGTGCCGCTCCGGTTTTATTTTCAGTTTCCAGTCACCTTTGCTTTTGGTTACCACCTTTCCTCTGTTGAACTTTCTAGCTCAGCAGAGTAATCGAACCAGGCCAACTGGGTCTGTGGAACCGGGAATCCCGACCCCCAACACTCAGCACCTAGCCTCCTGCTGCTATTAGAAAGTTCAGTGTCTATTAAGCAAATCCTCTTTATCTTTTCTATTGGATTTTATTTTTCATGGAGAAGATATTTTACAGAAAAAATATTAAGTAAAAACCATACGGACTTAAACTTTAAATCGGACACAGATCTGACATTTCATGCACAGGGGAGAAGCTTAAAATATAAATATATAAATGTACATATATATATTTCTCAAAGAAAAAGTAGTATGTTAAGCAAATACAAAGATTTCAAATATTAGGAGTTCAGTCAAATTGTGGAGACTGAACCGACATAAAAAACACAAACACAATTTTAAAAACCCAGGCTTTTTTGCCTGTAACAAAATGAATAGCCACAAAACAAGCTTCAGAGTAGGAAAATCTTAGTAGACTAGGGATTTGGAGACAGGATTCAAATTGGAGGTAGAACCCACTCTGACCATAAAGCCTGGGTGACAGTCACACACGTGACAAACCCAACGTCCCACCTACACAGGGTCCCTAAATAGTCACCACCTCCATTCTTCTCATTTGGGTGATGAGTCAAGCCAAAACTATCATCAAAACTGCTGCCCTTTTCTCTCACTGTGCTTTTTGCACCCAAGACAAAATCTCCAAGGCACTGTAGGGGATCAGAACATGCCACCCCAAAATATGCCACTTTGGGGTAAAATTATTTTGATCTGAAGGCAACTGGGAAGCAGCACACAGAGGAAGAATCCTCTATGCTTCCTCTTTTGCCTAATAGCAGGGCATAAAGTAATCCTGTCTCCAGGAAAAGGGAAAAGGAAAATGCCTCTTATTTATACAACAAACCTCACTAAACAATTCTTATCTGTTATATATTTCCTAGTTGCCTTCCTACCATTTACCACCCATAGTAGGTAACCAAAAGCAGAAGTGAGTGGTGGTATGGTAAAAACCCAAACCCCTTTTATTTGTCTAGTCATTTCTCCACAATTTATTGCTCTTTGTTAAAATGGTATACATATAAGCCACTGGGTCTAACCACCTCTCTGGGTTTCTACTATTAAAATATTAATAGTAGAATAAATTAATAAATGCTATGGTTTGAATATTTGTCCCCTCCAAAACTCATGTTGACATTTAATTTTCAATGTGGCAGTATTGAGAGGTGGGGCTTTTAAGAAGTGATTGGGTCGGCTCGGCACCTATAGCTCAACCAGCTAAGGCGCCAGCCATGTACATCTAAGGTGGTGGGTTCGAATCCCCAGCCCGGACCCGCCAAACAACAATGACTGCTGCAACCAAAAAAAAAATAGCCGGGCGTTGTGGCGGGCGCCTGTGGTCCCAGCTACTTGGGAGGTGGAGGCAAGAGACTCGCTTGAGCCCAGGAGTTGGAGGTCGCTGTGAGCTATAATGCCACAGCATTCTACCCAGGGGGACAGCTTGAGGCTCTGTCTCAAAAAAAAAAAAAAAAAAAAAAAGAATGCACATCATCCATTTAATCTTTTCAACAATATCTATGGAGTAGGACTTTTGAAACAATAGAGGAAACTGGGTTTTAGAGATGTCAAGCAACCTGCCCAAGATCACTCAGCCATTGAGAGGCATTAACTGCAGTAGGTGTACTGGGAGAAACCAAGTTTATTCCCTAGATACAGTCTTCATAGTTGTCTCCATTTTTAAGATGCAAAAAATTGACCCCATAGAATGTACATTGACTTCATAGTAACAAAAAGATTTGATGAAGTCTCCAATTTCCTATTAAAGCTTATCCAACATCCATCTACTACTTAATAAGATTTGGCAAATTAAATATAACATATTTTGGAATCAAAGCACAATAAAATAAAGGCTGGGTGTGGCAGCTCATGCCTGTAATCCTTGCACTTTGGGAGAATCATTTGAGCTCAGGAGTTCCATAGCAGCCTGAGCAAGAGTGAGACCCTGTCTCTACAAAATAAAAAAAATAGAAAAATGAACCAGGTCTTGTAGCCTGTAGTCCCAGCTACTAGGGAAGCTGAGGCAGGTGGACCACATGAACCTGGGAGTTTGAAGTTGCTGTGAGTTAGGCTGATGCCACTGTGCTCTAGCTGGGGTGACACAGTAAGACTTTGTCTCAAAAAAATAAAAACATAAATAAAATCCGAAAGGAAAGAAGCCTACGTGATTAGGATCTTTTTCTTTTTTCTTCCTTTCTCATTCTTTAATATTTCTCAACTCATCTCCTTTACAGTAATATTTGTCGATACAGTGGCATTTGGATTCATTCTAAGTTTTACTGATATTTCATATGCTGTATCAGTTTGATGGAGTTTTGCTGGCTTCCAAGAGGCAAATTGCAACAATATTTAGAAGAATCTGGGGCCACATAAAGACCAGAGAGGTGAAGCTACTGGAGGGGAGAGGAGCGGGAGGCCATTTTGAAGGTGACTGTTCCCTTTGACGTGTACACAGTAGCAATGCAGTGGTCCCTGAGCTCTCATTGAACTGTATTTTTCTTTAGAAAAAAATTCATAGGAAAACGTAGACCTGTTAATCACATAAGAAGTGAAGCTTAAAGCTAAATATACCTTTAAAATGGCACAATTAAATAGAAGCACTACAGTCTAAACAGTTAGAAACACTTTATGACTACTTAAAAAACTGAGGCAACTGATAGGTTACTATGCCCACTGGACAAGTCACTGGGTGGGGAAGGGGTTAGGTTAAATGTTTCACTGTGCATTGCTTTTAAAGCATTCATCTACATTTTCTTTTTCTGTAAAACTAACATTATAGGGTTTGGGTACAACAAACAATAATCAGTCTATCAGTAGGAATTATAACAGGTCTCTAAGATTTATTGTTTTTTGTTTTGTTTTATTTATTTATTTATTTATTAAGACAGGGTCTTGCTCTGTCACCCAGGCTGTCATACAGTGGCAAGACCATAGCTCGCTACAGCCTTGGACTCCTGGGCTCAAGTGATCCACCTCAGCCAGCTATACAATTTTTTTGGTAGAGATAGTGGGTCTCACTATGTTGCCCAGGCTGGTCTCAAACTCCTGGCCTCAAGCTATCCTCTGCCCTCAGTCTTCCAAAGTGCTGGGATGACAGGCGTGAGCCACCATGCCTAACTCTAAGAAATGTTTTAGCAATAGAATTGTTTTAGTGATTTATGTTAGGATCAATCTCGTTCCCATGCATCAGAGCTTGGAGATGAAACAGAACTGGCATTTAGTCATTATGTATAGATTTTAAAAGAAACTATTTTGAACAGTTTAGTCCACTATTTAGCCTTTTATGTACTTAAAATGAGAAAATTGTAATAGAAGAAAGAATTCAAAGTACCTCTAAAATTCTTAGACCACATTTTATTTTGTTTTATGAATTCTCTATTGCTTTTATGTTGTGTTACAAAAAGGATGTGTTAAATGTTGGCTTTGATGGCTAAAAATATGACTTTAGATATAGTGAACTTAACAACTATCTACTTATATTTCTCTATTACTTAACGAGAATGTATGTACTGGTAGCTAAATACCACATTTAATTGTGTGGATGTTACATACTATACCATTTTAGCAAGAAATACTAATGATCCTTAAAGGTTAAAGATGCTGAGAACATGATTTTTGGTTACTTTTCCTTCTGGAATTCCAGCATTCTTTGTGCTTGCTCCTGGAACCCTGATATAATGACAAGATTCTAACTAAAATATATTTGTACCAAATTGTGTTATTCATGATATTAGTTAGCTTGGGCGTCCATGACAAAATGACACAAACTGGATGGGTTAAGCAAGAGAAATTGACTTTTTCACTGTTCTGGAGGTCAGAAATTCGAGATCAAGGTTCCACCAGTTCAGTTTCTGGTGAAGTCCCACTCCTTGGCTCCCTGTGGTCTCATGTGACCTTCCCTAGGAGTGTCCTCATGGAGAGACAACAAACTCTCCGTGGTGTCTCTTTTTATAAGCACTCTAGTCCTGTTGGATCAAGACCCCATTCTTACGTCTTCATTTAGCCTTCATTACTTTATTAAGGCCCTATCTCCAAATACAATCACATTTGGGATTAGGGCTTCAATATATGAATTTGGGATAACATGAACATTCGGTCCATAGCATTCATTACTTGCAGAAAAGGATAAATTGTTCAATAGAATTTTTGATAACTACCAGCTAACTTTCCTGCTGGTTAAATGAACACTGGAAAAGAATTTGTATGGACACAAACCTGAGTTTGCCTTCAAAAAAACACGATGTTATTTATTCAACTTGCTGATGGATTCTGGTAACCATGTGCACTTAAAGGTAAATAAGTAAGATAACTAAAATATGTCTTGCTGTATAGTGATTTAATGTATTAAAAAGAACTTTTCATGTGGATCCTCTTCACTTTGTATAATAAAACTATTCATGAGACTTAGTTTGAAGATGTTTCTTTCCGAATAGATTCTCCCCAGTTTTTGAAGACTTGTTATAATAAACCATCTTCTCACAAAAACAATTTCAACCTAGGACTTTTGACAGCTTTATTTTCTGGCCAGTCAGCTAGGATGAAAACTGAGCTTCCCAAAGAGAGTTGGCAAAATAGTTTACTCTCTGTAATTAAAGAAAGAGAAATTTCTAAACCACAGTCATCTTCAATGCTAATGTGAACAACCAAATGTTATTTCCAGTGGATTTTTTATTTCTTCATTCTTGGCAAGCTGGTATAGCTCTGTGCAGTTGGGAATCAGAGTTTTTTCCTTGAGATAGAAATGTTCTTTGTGTTAAATGCAGAGTGGTATAATTATCTTCTATATTCACTGCACGCATTCAGTACAGAAATCTGAATGCAATACTTTTGAATTTGAATACTTAGCATTCTACCTTTAATATTTCTAAATCACAGCAACTGTTTACTTCTGGCAGAGTATTTCACGTGGTCAATGTTATTTACTCACACAGTTGGAAAATGAATAGATTGTAACCATGTTGAAAATTTTTTCTGAAGTTTGCGCTTTTCTTACAGATTTTTCTTTACAGCAATAGGTAACTTCGTTTTTTTTTTGTTTTTTTTTCTTTTTTTTTTTTAATTGAATGTTAACTGTGTACATCAATGCACTTCTGGGGTACAGTATGGGGTTTTCACATGCATTCTGAAATACTTCCATCAAACTGGTCATCACAGCCTTCATGTCATTTTCTCAGTCACTGCTTTAAAACGTTCACATTCTACTCTTAGAAAGATTCACCTGTACCCCTATAAGACAAACCTCAGAAGTGATCCCTCCAAACCCCCTACCCCCTCCCATTCCCCCCTTCCTTCTCCCTCCCCCCTCCGCATGTTCATAGGCTATTTGGTTATAGCTTTCATATGAAAGGTTTAGATTAGTCTCATAATAGGGGTGTTGCAAGCCAGAAAGGAACGGGGTTCCTTTTGGTTCTATTTTTGGTCTCCTTCAACAGAATAAATGCCAGCCAAGAATTTTCTATCCTGCTAAACTAAATTTTATAAACGGAGAAGATATAACATCCTCTCCAGACAAGCAAACACTAAGGGAATTTGTCACTACCAGACCTACTGTATAGGAAATACTCAAAAGCCTATTTATAAGCAACCATATAATAGATAACAAACAGTGTAAAAACACCCAAAATTTATACTTCACAGCTCTTATAAAACAATAGCACAAGAGAGAACACAAAACAATAAGATAATAAAGTATCCTTCAACAAGCTAAACAGAACATCATTCCAAATATCAATACTAACTCTCAACGTTAAGGATCTGAATGCCCCATTTAAAGACCAAATGATGGAATGGTCTGAAAAAAACAATCCAAATACTTGCCATCTAGAAGAAACACATCTAAATAACAAGAACTCACACGAACTCAAGCTAATGGAGGGAATATATTCCACATAAATGAAAAACAGAAGCAAATAGTTACAGCCATACTCATATCCTTATAAAGTAGACATGAAATTAACAACAAAAAGAAAAAGACAAGGTGAAAAAAAAAAGACAAAAATGGTCATTATATAATGGTAAAGGGAGCAATTCAACAAGAAGGCATAATTAACAAGCCTACTTATTTGTACTTAATACAGGACCACCCAGAAGCAAATTCTTTTAGATCAAAGCAAAGAAAATAAATGGTAGTATCTAAATAGTCAGACATCAACACTCTAATGATAGAACTTGACACATCATTGAAGCAGAAAATGAGTAAAACTAAATCATTTCAGGGGCGGTGCCTGTGGCTCAAAGGAGTAGGGTGCTGGCCCCATATGCCAGAGGTGGCAGGTTCAAATCAATCCCCAGTCAAAAAAAAAAAAAAAAAAAAAAAGAATCATTTCACTTAAACTGTACTCTAGAACAAATGAGCCTGACAAACATTTATAAAATGTTCTACTCCTATCCCCCAAACTATGGAATACATAATTTTCTCATTAGCACATAGGACATTTTCCAAGATTGATCATATATTAGTTAATAAAATGAGTCTTAGTAAGTTCAAAAAAATCAAAATCATATCATGTACCATCTTGGATAGCAAAAACTAGAAATCAATTCCAAGTGAAACACTCAATTCTATAGCAAGTCATGGAAGTTAAACAACCTGCTGCTAAAGACCCTTGGGTGAGTGATGAAATTCAGATGTAAATCAAAACATTTATTGAACTGGATAAAATATGGACACGAGCCTTCAAAACCTGAATACAGAGAAGCAGCCCTAAAGGGAAAGTTCATGACTTAAATGTAAAAATCAAAAAAAGAACAATCACAAATTAATAACTTACTGTCTCACTCAAGGAATTGGAAAAAGAATAGACCAAATACAAAGGCAAGAGAAGAAAAGCAATAACAGAGAATAGAAAATCGAAAGCTCAGAGAATAACTAAGTGTAATGGAAACCAAAAATAAATAAATAAAGGATCAATGAAACAAGAGATTCAGTCACAGAAAAGATAAACAAAATTGATAAACTGTTAGCCAGATTAATCAGAAATAGAAGATAAATGACTAAATAACCTAAATAAGAAATGAGAAAGGAGTCGTGATAATTTATTCACCGAAATACAAAATATTACCCATAAATACTACAAAAGCTCCTATAGAAACAAACTAGATGAACGGATAAATTTTTGAAAGCACACAACCTACCAAGACTGAATCAGGAAGAAACAACAATCCTGAATAAACCAATAATAAGCAGCCAGATTAAAGGAGTAATACCAAAATCCCCCAAAAAACAACATCAACCCCTGTGGACCAGACAGATTCACAGTCAAATTCCACTAGATTCCCCAGTAAAAATTGATACTTATCCTAAAAAATGTATTCCATAATATCAAGAATGACAAAGCCAGTATCACCTTAATACCAAAGCCAGGAAAGGACAGAACAAAAAAAATTAAACTACAGACCAATAGCCCTTATGCATATATAAGTAAAAGTCCTCAACAAAATGCTAGCAAAGAAAGTTCAACAAAACATCAAATACATAATTTATCATGATCAGCTGAGTTTCATCCCAGGGATACAAGGATGGTTTAACATATACAAATTAAGAAATGTGTGCCATAACATAAACAAACAAAAAAAACACAACCACACGATCATTTCAATAGATGCAGATAAAACATTTAATAAAATCCAACACCTTTTCATGATAAAAATTTTAACAATCTCAGCATAGAAGGAACATATCTCAAAATTATAAATGTCATATATGACAACTCCCTAGCTAATATCATATTGAATGGGGAAAATTAAGAATACTCCTCCTGAGAAGTGGAAGAAGACAAGAATGTCCACTGTCACCACTTCCATTCAACATATTATTGTAAGTCCTAGCCAGAGCAATCAGGCAAGAGGAGGAAATAAAGGACATCAAAATTAAGAAAGAAGAGGTGAAACTAACCTTATTTGCTGATGAAATGATCTTATATCTAGAAAACCCTAAAGACGCCACCAAAATACTTCTTGAATTGATAAATGAGTTTATCAAAGTCTCAGGTTACAAAAATCAATGTACAAAAATCAGTAGCATTTCTATATATATTAACAATGACAGTCTAGCAGAGAGTCCAATCCAGTATTCAATACCATTCACAATAGTTAAAAAGAAAATAAAATACCTAGGAAGATTCTTAACCAAAAAAGGTTAAAGACCTCTATAAGGAGAACCACACAACAACTACAAAAGAAATTACAGATGACACAAAGAAATGGAAAAAAGGATTGGTAGAATCAGTCAGGGATTGGTAGAATCAGTCTCACTAAAATGTCCATACTGCCCTAAGTGTTGTACAGATTAAACACAATCCTCCTTAAAACACTAGGATCATATTACCCAGATCTGGAAAAAGTAATCCCAAGCTTTATTTGCAGCCAAAAAACAGTCCAAATAGCCAAAGCAAACTTAAGTAAAAGGAACAAATCTGAAGACATCACATTATCTGACTTCAACTTATACCAAAAGACTATAGTAACCAAAACGGCATGATACTGGTATAAAAGTATAGACAGACCAGTGGAACAGAGTAGGGAATCCAGAAGTATAACCATCTACCTACAACGAACTGATCTTCAACAAAGCAGACAATATACACTGGGAAAAGGAAACCCTATTCAATAAATGGTGGTGTGAAAACTATAGAGCCCCAAGCTGCAGAATGAAACAGGATACCTACATCTCACCATATTTAAAAATTTTTTAAAGATGAATTAAAGATGTAAATGTAAGGTATAAAACTATAAAAATTCTAAAAGGAAACATAGGAAAATTCTTTTAGACATCAGCTTAGGCAAATAATTTATGACAAAGACCCCAAAGGCAAATATTGCAATAACAAAAATAAACAGATGGAGTTAATTAAATTAAAAAAGCTTCTGCACAGCAAAAGAAATAACTGACAGAGTGAATATTCAGCCTGCAGAATTAGAGGAAATATTCACAAACTATATAAGAAACACAAGACTGATATCCAGAATCAACAAAGAACTCAAACAAGTCAGCAAGAAAAAAAAAAGACTCCATCAAAAAGTGAGCTATCACATGATCAGAAGTTTTTTAAAACAAGAAAGAAAAATGGCCAACACACATATTTAAAAATGTTCAATATCATTAATCATTGAGGAAATGCATATTAAACTAGAGTAAGATATCACCTTATCCTTATCAGAAAAACTGTAATTAAAATATCAAAAAACAATAGATGTTAGTATGGGTGCAGAGAGAAAAAAATGCTGAAACACTGTTGGTAGGACTGCAAGTTAGTACATACTCCATGGAAAACAACATGATGATTTCTCAAAGAAATAAATGCAGTCCTACCATTTGATCCACAAATTCCAGTACTGGGTATCTACCCAAAGGAGGTGAAATCATTTAATCAAAAAGATGCCTGGGCTCGGCGTCTGTGGCTCAAGTGGCTAAGGTGCCAGCCACATACACCTAAGGTGGCGGGTTTGAATCCAGGCCAGGCCGCCAAACAACAATGACAGCTGCAACCAAAAAATAGCCAGGCATTGTGGTAGGCGCCTGTGGTCCCAGCTACTTGGGAGGCTGAGGCAGGAGACTCACTTGAGCCCAGGAGTTGGAGGTTGCTGTGAGCTGTGATGCTACAGCACTCTACCCAGGGGGACAGCTTGAGGCTCTGTCTCAAAAAATAAATAAATAAA
>CAUYTI010047504.1:0-15083 GCA_963575145.1 Galago senegalensis
AGCCCCTCTTGGTGGGGAGCCTCCAAAGACTCTTAAAAGCAAACAGGAAATGCTGGCACATAAAGTAGAAGGAGCAGAATGTAAAAACAGGACAGAGAGTTCCTTCTTCCAAAGCAGCCTAATATTGACTAGAGTGTTTGCATACCAAACACTGATTGACAGCGCCCACCAAATCATTCTTATCTATGCTGGCGAGCCTATGGAAGGGTTCTGGAGCCAGAAAGTTCTCCTGGCCTTTCCCTACATTCAGGGCAGATGCTAAGGCAGCTAGGATGCTAAATAACCTATAATGACTGACTAAATCTGAACAAAGCAACTCCTGACCACCCACGAGGGCATCATCATGGTGAAATCTTGCAGATGGTAAGGCCAGAGGATACCAGTTCAGGCTGGGCTTTAGAGAAATCTAGGAAGTTTTAAAAACATGTATAATCCCTGAAATTCCTGGGCTCCTCTGAGTTTGTCTGATTCAGAATCTCTAGGGATAAAGAGACTCAAGTTCAAAAAGCTCCCGCAGTATGATTCTGATACGTCAGGTTTGGTCCTCAGAGTGGCGGAGGCTTTGAACCACAGTGTGACTTTAGAAGGTCTTTAGATGCCAAAGACCTCTGTCTCCCACTTACCCACACACCTGACGAGCTGTCATTAAAGCACCAGGCATTCAAGTCAAGCACACATGGCCTGGGAGTCCCCAGGTCCAATGCATCGGGGAGGTTCTGCGTGTGAAGGAGTGAAGTTGGACTGGAGCACAGTGGATTCGGCATCAAAAGGCCTTGTGCACAGGGGGCAGATGCAGAGTTGGAAGTCAGGCCGGTTTGGAGTCTATCCTGCCCCTACCACTGCACCAGCTGTGAATATTTGCATCATTAAGTTAATCTCTCTCAGCCTCAAGATCTGCAGCTACAAACTGGGGGTTAAAAATACTTCCCCAGTGTGCTCACGGCAATGATGTGCCAGTCCCGGGCCTTCTCGTCCTCAGATGTAGTCCTCATCCTTCCATCGCCTGATTTGTATGGTACAGGGCAGATGCTTCTAGGCTGTCATTCTCAGCTGGCCTCGGGCCAGGCTGGCTGATGGGAGACTGTGCAAGAGACTAGAAGGGGGAAGGAAGGAAAAACCATGGCATTCTCTCTCTCTCTCTCTCTCTCTCTCTCTCCCTCTGACTTGCTGGGCATAGCCCTCGGTCCCACCAGATAACCCTCTCACTGTTTCTAGCTCCTCCCGAGCATTGCATCCAAGGCTTCCATGACCCTGCATTCTCCTGGGGTCCCTCAGCCCAGGTGTGGGGGTGAGCTCTGGCTGTGGCTAATCGCTGGGTTGCCCTGCCCCAGATGGTCTTGTTGGAACAGCCATCACCCATCCCTGCTTTACATTCCCTTTCTTTCAACTATTTAAGTGGCTCCTTTTTTTCTTCTTTCCCCTTATTCAACCCTTATGTTATAATGCTCTAAGTATAGGGCTCAGTACTATTTATGCTTAATAAACTAGAGCTATTAAAATTAGATATATCCTAATAAGCCATTGCTTTCTCCCCAGGTGACCCCTGCCGTTGTCCTCTGTGGATCCCCTGGGGCAGGATGGCTGATGTGGCCGGATCTGTTCGAGCAACTCTTCCAAGCTTGAAATACTAATAATAATCAACATTTATATAATGCTTACTTTGTGCCAGGCATGGTTCTAATTGCTTTATTTAAATTAACTCATTTAATCTTCACCATAACCCTATGAGGTAGATGCTATTACTGTTGGAAATGAGGCAAAGAAAAAAAAGAGTTAAGTGACTTGCCCAAGGTCACAGAACCAGTAAGTAGAGCAGCCAAGTTTCCACCCTGGGAAGTCTGGCACAAGAAGCTGTGCTCTGTAATCCCCACTCTGCACTGCCTCTCCAATCACCTCCCAACCAGCAGAAACAACTGACTTTCATTCTCAGGGGCCATGGCTCTCACTTCGGAAGTGGGCGTGTGAAGGGACCTCATCTCTCACAGTTCAGACCTGCATGAGAACTAAGTCATTTGGATAGAGCATCCCTGGCCTGGCCTCGGAGGGCCCTGCGTCTAATCCAGCTCCAGGGCTGCCTGGACCCCCTGCTGCCTTTTTTCTGCCTTAATAGACACCCCAAGTAGAACCTGCCCATGCGGGAATCCATAAGCCATTAACTGAAGCTATATTAAACCTATAAAAATCAATTGCTAGCATTTCAACGACCTTCTTATAAATTAGCTTATCAGATGGTCTTACTCATTCACTAATTAACTGAAGGCAAAAAGGAACTAACATTTATTGAGCATTTACTCTGTGCTTGGCTGCTGTCCAGAGCTCCATACCTTACATCTCTTTTCCTTTTCATCCTCCCAGCGACGGTGAGAGCAAAGTACAATTCCCACTTCACAAAGACTGACTTTGAGTCAGACCATGATTTAAACCCCCATCTGTCTAACTCCACTGCACTTCAGCCTGCTCTGAGCTAAGATCTTGTCAAAATGAGAATTTCAAGTGTGATCACAAAATGCATCGTGATGAAGATTGGGCCATTTCACAAGGAGGCGGTTTCAGAATTTCCATAGGGTAGGTATTGCTCTCTAGCTCACCTTTTCCCCCTATTTAAACAGAAATGTCTAGGGCAGCCATCCTGTGTCTTCCCCATCACTGTATGTTGGGTGGGGCACAGCAGACACTGTCTCTGATATTATAGATCCTCAGAATGAGGGGCTGTGCTAGCAACCACAGGCAAGGAGCCTGGTCCCCCCTTAAACCTGATAGGGAACATGATATGTGGGACATCGAGCTGATGTAATAATGGAGACATTTGGAAATTTAGGGAAGGAATGAGTATATTTTGCATGTGAGTGGGATGTGAATTGTTGAAAGGCCAGTGGGTAAAATGTGGTGGGCAGCCTTTAATGTGGCCCCAACGGTCCCACCTCATAATATTCATAAGTCTCTCCCTTTCCTCAAGACCCAATGAACAGAACACAACAAAAGGGATGAGTTTGAGTTACAGAAAAGACTCTGGCCTGTGTCTTGCTCATTCTCTCCTGCTTTTTCTCACTTGCTCACTCTGTTGGAACCCAACTGCCGTGCTGTGAGTTATTCGTTGGCGAGGCCCATGTGACAAGGAACAGGGGGTCTTCCTTGACATGTGGGTCTCTGCCTTATCATCTGGTCTTCTCCCGGTGTGTTTCCAAATTCCCCCCTTTCAAAGGACACCAGCTGTGCTGAATTAGGGGCCCCCTATTTCAGGTGGACTTTATCTTAATTATGTCTGCAATGATCCTATTTTCAAATAAGGTCATATTCTGAGGTGCTAGAGGTCAGGATCCCCAGATACGAATTTTGCTTGGGGGGTACAATTTGACCCATAATGTCCTTCCCTATCATCAACCTCTAGCAACCACTACTCAGCTCCTGATGTCTATAATATTATGATTTCAAAAATGCTATCTAAATAGAATTTTACATTTGCGCATTAGCTTTTTTTCACTTAACATTTCTCACAGTGTATGTTTGTAATTGAGATGAGGATTACCAATTTTCCCTTATATGGACCATGCTTTTTAGTATCAAAACATCTGTTCGCCCTAAGTCTTGAAAATTTTCACTTGTCCCCCTCAAAGTTTATCATTTTGTAGTTTTCTGTTTTACATACAAGTCCATGATCTATATTTTTTATATAATCTGTGAGGTTTGAGTTGAAGGCCTTTCTGGGTTTTGTCTATGGATATCAACTATTTTTTGGTACCATTTCTTGGGTAGATGGATAAGGGTTTTTTGTGTCCTGGGCATTTTGTCTACTATATTAGGAGATTCTGGTCCTGCTCAAATCTCTTATTTAATCGGGATGTTATGATGTTTAGGGTTAGCTCGTATGTTTTGACTTTCTCTTGTGGGCTGTGGTTCCAATACAAGTTTAATTTTGAAAGCCTTTCAGGCTTTATTTTGGTTTGTGTGATTTATCTGGTGCCTCTGGAGCTCTTCTGGCTCCTGCTGTAGTTACCAAAGAAAGTGGAAGGGACTTCTCCCACTGAGGGTGGGAGAGGAACCGAATAATTTTAATCACACAACTAATATAATCAGTATCGTATTTTAGAATTACTTTCTTCCCTCACTATTACAATGTAATCATTATATTTCACTGTATTTCTTTTATATAAACCCGAAGTAACATCAACGTTAATGTTTCTTATATTGTTTTAACCCCTGGGTTATAACCAGAAGCTAACAGCTGGGGATAGGAGAAATTGGAAAGTTAACATTTCCAGCCTTGTTTTATTTTTTGAGATGCATTTGGTGAATTGATCTCAACTGATGTCTTTCTTGCCCCTTTAATATTCTAGGAAGGAAAGTTTAATGAAAATGATGGTTTTAAGGATGGAAGAAATCACTTTGGGGGGAGTCATTACCCAGCCCTGGAATTTAAATTGTGGGTTCCAATTCCCCTGTTCCAAGTACTATAAAATGAGAGTTTATATTTTCAGTTATGACTGAATTAATTCTAAGAACACATAAAAACTACGTGTATTTAATATTATCTCAGGCCCTCCTTCAGTAAGCCAGCTAGATAGTAAGTTTCATTTGTCTTCACAATCCTTCCACAGGCTCAGAGCAAAGCGTACAGTTTCCTTACCTAATCCATGACACGGGGGTGTTCTTCTACATTATTTAGCCCTGAAAAATATGTTATCCTTGTTCGTAAACTCTTTGCTTCACCTGGTTTTCTCCAATGGAACTGTTCTTTCCTAAAGTAGTGGGATATTACTGATCACAGCTTTCAAAAATCATAGTTTTTCTCTAATTTCCCAGACTCTGACATTATTTTATCTTCTTGGACTAGGCTCCACAGCAGACTATGGGTTCAAATCTTTATTCTGCCTCTTATAAGCCAGGTTGCCTAGGAAGGAATCACAACAACCTCTCTCGCTCTCAGAAAAGTGCCTCAGTTTCCTCATCTATAAAGTGGAAATAAAACCAGAACCTACCTAATGGAACATTATAAGGATTAAGTGAGCTGAGACATATAAAAGTTCTGACATTGGGGCCTTAAATCATCTTCATCCTGACCTTCTTCTAGGTCCCCCCACCTAGACACTTAGCATAAGCTTCTCCATGGCTGAGGATATTGATAAACAAAGTCAAGAAAAGAGATTAATCTCACAGCCCACGTCTGCTCTTTGCACAGCCACACACCTCCCTAAGCCAGGAAGCTAGATCCTTCTACCCATTTGAAAAAAGGAAAAGGAAGAAAATTACAAATAATGATCTGCAAAGATTAACCTGCCAATAGGTGTTGGTTTCATGACTGCATACATTTGTCAAAACTCACAGAATGGTATACTTCAAATTGGTACATTTTATTGCCTGTAAATTATAGCTCAATAAAGCTGACAAAAGAAATTATCCCGCTACATAAATAACCATATATTCAAAGAAATTATTTGGGAAAAAATACCTCAGATGTGGATTTTTTTTAAAATGGGAGAAATTACCATTCTAGATTGTCTTTTGCTATGAGCTTAAGCCCAAGCTTATAACCACAAATTAATTACCTACTGATTTGGGTGGTGGGGAGTAGTATTTGCCCTGCTATACGTTCATGAAAAGAGAACAGAAAACAGTCTCTCTGGCCCTAAAAATTTATTTTTATAATCTGAGAGCAGAACAAAACAATAATCACAACTTCCATATGCATTATGCTAACTTAGAGCTAAACCTGCCTTCACAAAGTACCTCATTTTGTCACCTCAATGGCCCACTATGTCAGTAAACCACCAGTTGTCCCCACTTGATGGATGAAATGCTCATAAGTAGAATGAGAAGGTGACTTGCCGAAGGTCACACAGATGGGAAGTCCCATAGTTAGGCCTTGAGCCCTGGTAACTTGTGGCCAAATATCATGTTTTATTTTCTATATCATTGGACACAGTGATTGTATTTTCAAGCCCCAGAATTGGCCGCATTTCCCCCCAGGGTCCAAAAGTATAAATTCCTCTAATAAAATAGGATTCTGCTGGTCTGAGTCTCAAGCCTTGTGTTGTCCTGCAGCGAATGCCATATTTGTATCATGCTGGCCTTGCAGGAACAGATGGAGAGAAAATGCAGAATGTTCCTCCTCCTGCTCCTATTGTCCTGATCCACATGAATTGTGGTGCAGCAAAGGGAAAATGAAAAGGTAGCAGTTTGCCTCTAAAGCATCAACTTGCCATCTGGTCTGAAGGGAATTATTTATTATTTAACCACTGCCATGTAGGATTTGAGGCAGTGCCAGATAAAGAGTTTTTGTTGTGCCTTGAGGATCTGGGCAATATCAGAAGCAAAATCTCATCACTTCTTTTTCCTCTGACCTATAGGTAAGGAGTCCCTTTTTCAAATTAGACAGCTAGCTAAAGTGCTCCATGTATAGAGGAAAGAGCAAAGATCTCCTTGAACCTCAAGAAAGAAAAGAAGGAGAATCCAATGGTGATGGATGAGATTTCCATGTGCAGAAGTGACCCAACTGAGTTTTGCCGTTGGAAGCCAAAGAAACCTGAGAACAGTCGAGTTTAATCATTGGGTCTTGGTGACAATCTCTGGGAGCAATGATAGAACATACTGTGTGTCTCCGAATGACACAGTTTCCTTGTGTTAGTTTGTTAGGGGTACCACAGACATGGTAGTTTAATGACAGAAATTTATTTTCTGATGATTCTGCAAGCTCAAAGTCCATGATCAAGGTGTCAGCAGGACTTCTTGTGAGGCTTCTCCCTCGGCTATGGATGGCCATCTCCTCCCAGTGTCGTCTTCTGGTATTCCCACTGTAGCTGTCTGTATCCAAATTTTCTCTTCTCATAAAGATACCAGCCATACTGAATTTAGGCCCACCCTAATGAACCCATTTTAACTTAATTATCTCTTTAAAAAATATAGTCACATACTGCAGTGCTAGGGGTTAGGACTTCAACAGATTAATTTGGAGGTTCAGGTCACAGTTCAGGTCATAACACTCCTTTTAGGTATTGTGTTTTGTGCTGAGATGTGTCATTCTCAGACCTATTTCCAAACTTTACTTTTGATCTATCCTGTATTACAAAACCTACACTTTCCAGGCTCCCCCGCCAACTCATAGGTAGAGGCCTTGGTGAAAGACTGAATGGTAGGGGAGGGGAGAAGCCAGCACTCCTCCCTGGACCTTGCGCAGCCTCTATGAGAGTGATCAACTTTCCCGGTTGTTCCAGCGCCCTGTAGGAAGCTCCCCCTTGTGGCCTCATTCCTGCTGGGCAATCCCCACCAGGGCTGTAGCTGTTAAGACAGACAGCCCAGGCTTCTGAACCCCTCTGCTCACTCCATCCCTTTCCTTAACCTTTCCATCCCTGAAGGTGAACGCATCTTTCTGCAGATGCTTCCCTCAGGACCTTCTCTTTGGCTTCTTGGCTCTCCATCACATAGTTAACCAATTCCCAACATGAACTTCACTCTTTTTGAAAGACTTAATAAAATGCCCTTTGCTTCTCTGCCGGACTCTGAATGCTATATCCCAAATCTGAAAAAGATGTTTCTAACAGAAGAAAAAAAAAAAAACAGAGCTCAGACTAGAATCTTAAAGTACCTGCCTTGTGATAATAAGAAAAGCAAAAAATATCCCACATATTCTCTCTACTTAGAGAGTTTCCAGGTGAGGAGATACACATTAATAAAAGGTCTCACAAACTGAAAAATAATTAGATTCCCAAACACACAGCCAGCAGCCAAAGCCTCTGAGAAACCTTACTTTTCAGAGTCCAAACCTACTGATACATCACCCCTACACCCAGGTAGAAAACCAAGCCATGCGTTTACATGATCATTTTTTAAAATTTATTTTAAGGAAACATATTTTTAAGTCCAACTTAAAAGGGAGTATATGTGGTATTGGTCATTCCCTACTGAATAGGTACAACGCATACTATCTGGGGGATGGCCACAATTATAACCTTGACTCAACCTGTACAAAAGTAATACTTGTAACCAAAACTTGTGTATCCCTGTAATATTTCTGAAATAAATTTAAATATGGAACATATTTTTGGAATACTTTATTCTTAAAGACTGCTTCAAAATTTGCATAAACTGCAAGCCCAGAAAAACTTTATTTATACCTGGCACAATTAATTCAGCATAGGTAGATAAGGGCTTAGCCCTTATAGAAGCACATTGATCAATCTCAGTCTATTCTCTGGACTCTTAAATTGTGGACACTCTGATCATGGGTTGGATTCACTCTTGGCTATAGTCATTCGTATTCCTCAATATGATACTGAGGCCACAGTATACAATTAAATATATGCTTTAGGGTCAGACAGCCTGGATCAGACTGTCCCAGCTCCATCTCCTATGACTGTATGACCTTGAACCTCAGGTTTCTCATATATTAAATGTAATTGTACAGTCATTCTGAGGATTTAGTGAGGTGGAATCCCTTATGTAGTAAGTGCTTCATAAACGTGAGTCATTGTTAACATTGTTGCTAGGACTTGATCTCAGACTTACTGAGCCTCAGCCCTCCACTTTGAACATTCTCCTACCTCAGAATGGTGAGCTGATTATATCACCTGTGCCAGCTATCCCCAAAGCCTGGACTTTGGTTTGGCCCTTGAGCTTACAAGGAACATCCATTGGATTGGACATTGATAGATTTGGTTTACACCCCTGGTACAGAGGCTCCAGACTGCACTTGAATTTCTCTTGTCCATCCTAGCCACATGTAACACTGCACCAACCAAGTGGCAGGTGAACTCTATGTTTCTGGAAGCATCTCCTTGGATCAATTCAGCAAAGACAAAACTTACCAAAAAGAAGTTAATTCTAGAGCCTCCTCTCACTTTATTATGAACTGTTTCTCTAGTCTAGATCAGACCTCCAGAACCCCTGTGAAACCTGATATCTGGGGGGTCCCATTCAAGACACTTTCCTAAGTTCCAACTTTAAGCTTTCAGCTATTACACCCTCAACTCTGGCCAAAATTACTAACTACTTGTAGTCTAGCTTTATTATTATTACTATTAGGAAAGAAAATTGACATAAATAAAATGGGAATTAATGATACTTCATGTGAATTTTAATGAGGTTTTATTTAAATAAATATGTAATAGTTAAAATTTATAGAGAGAAATAAAGAATAATACAGCAAAGATCTATGTATTATCATCCAGGGTAAGAAGTAAAATATTACCAAATTAAGGTCCCTTCTCCATCATGTGGCAGTCTTTCCTCTCAGAGGTAACCACATCCTGAATTTGGTGTTTATCATTCCCTTGTATTTCTTGAAATACTTTCAATATATTTTTACTATATTTAGACAGATAGGTATTTATTCAGAAAATGTAAAGAACACATATAGTATTTCTATAAATGGTAAAAATGCATCTAATTGATTTTTTACCCAAATGAGTCTATAGTTGGCCCAGTGAGGAAGATCTGGAAGATGTCAGCAGAGAAAGCCAAATATCCATGAGTATTTCATTTTTAAATTTTCAGTTCTAAAATTTCTTTTGATTCTGTTTTTTATAGTTATATCTTTCTATTGATTTCTTCTCTGTCCAATAATTATGATTGCCTTTTCTTTTAAATCCTTTAGCATATGTATAGAAATTATTTTAAAGTCCTTATCTGCTTACATCAAAGTCAGAATTACCATTTTTTTCTATTTGTTACTTTTTCCCTTGAATATGGATTATACTTTCCTATTCCTCTGCATGTTTGTTGACTTTTTTAGCACACCGGACATTATGTACAGTACATTGTAGAGACCAGATCCTGGCATATATTCTGAAGAGTGTTGGGTAATAGGTCAGATTCCTAGAAATCCTATAAATGTGTATCTAACTGTTGCCCCTGGTAGGAAAATTCAAGCGCCTATGAAAAGTACATAAGAGTATTTGGGTCCTAATTTTTATAGGAGAATTAGACATTGCCCTGCCTACTGCAAAATTTTATTTACTTAATGAGTTATATAGAGAAGCTTCCAAGAAGAATTATACTGAATATTTTACTTTATAAATATGTCCTATTATGACCATAAAATTTGGGGTGAAATATAAACAAGTCTACAAAAATAATATATCACAATTGATATTTTGGTTGACTTTTTTAATTTCAGATTAATATGATGATACAAATGAATAGGTTGCATTGTTTGTGTATGTTCCACAAAGTTCAAGTTGTAGTTGAGCCCTTCACCCAGCAGATGTGGTATATACCCTTACATTGTGGCCACTAGGTGAAAGCTGACCAATCCTCTTTCTTCCTCCCTTCTCTCTCCTCCCATGTTCCTCCTCTCTTTTTCCTCTCCTCCAACCCCTCTTCCCACTTGAATTTAATTGTGTTTTCCTCTTATGTGGGTATGTAGTTGTTTATCTACTGGTTTGAAGTGTCTGATTGATGATGTAGGAAATGATTGAGGCACATTACCTCCTAAAAGGAAGGCCCTACTCACCATGAAAATAACTGTATCTCTGTGATACTATTTCCAGGTTATAGTAACAACTAAACAGATTCAAACATGAACACCCAATATATAATAGAGATGAAAGCAGTATGGTTCTATTTGAAGTAAATTATGCCTCCAATAACCTTGTTCATTGACACCTGTGCCTCAATAAAAGAGGTTTTTGAGTTCCATTTCAATGAACTAATAGATCTATAGAAGATACAGTCTGCAAACCATTCCTATGGACCAGTGGTTGTCAATTTTTTTTTCTATAAAGGTCTAGATACAAAATACTTTAGCCTTTATGAACCATGTGGTCTCTGTCACAACTCAAATTTCCCATTGTGGCACAAAAGCACTCATGGATAATACATATATGAATAGGTTTGGCTATATTCCAATAAATTTTTATTTATGAAAACAGATGGAAGATCAAATTTAGCCCACAGAGAAGAGTTTGCCAATCCATGCTTCAGCTGAAAGAGGAAGGGATCCTTTTTAGAAAGCCTAGACAACTCCTAAAAACCAGTACATGCTCTTTTTGAAGATCTAAATGGTTACTTATCATTGTTGTAAATTATTTAGTGCTGTAGATTATTTTATTATTACTATTTCTGTTATTATTGATAACACTTTGCCTCATCAGACTATTAAATAAATAATCACTGATGTCCTAGAAATCAAGGAAATATATTTATTTGCTTATCTGTAGAAAACATTCCCTGAAGAAAAGGCAGGTACCAGCCATGATGAGCAGTAGGTACCACCCCTGCTAGCTGTGTAAACTTGGGCAGTCTTTATCTCTATGAGCTTCAATTATCATCTACAATGGGAGTCATAGTATCTACTTAACAAGATTGTCATGAGGACTAAACAACTTCAGAGTCAGTGCTGAACGAATGGCAGGTCCCTGTCCCTTTTGCTTTTTATTAAACATAAGGGACTAAGATATCTTCTGAAAATGGAATAAAAGGAAAAAAACTTTTTAAAAAATGGCTTTCCTAGAAAAGTACTCTAGTAATTTCTCCCTCAGTGTCAGAATGATTTTAAAATACCCCAAATCCTTCTCTATGAATGGGACATATAATAGTTTCAGCCTGATACAGTGGGGAAAGCTCAAAATGGAGAGAAAGGTCCAAGTGACCCAGGTTCTTATTCTACCTCTACCATGTGACTTCGTGCAAAACTATTATCTGTGTTCTTAATTTCCTTAAAATCCTCAACCGTCAAAATTATGGTAGGTAAACTAGTTTGGTGGTTCCCAGACTATAAGAAAACCATCATCCAAGGTTCTCAAGTCTATGCAAGCATGAGGCACTATCTGAATAAAATGTTCTCATGTAGGAGTAGGAAAAAATTCATGTTAACATGGCCCTAGGATTCAAAATATGAGCAATAGAGTCAGATGATTCCAACAATAGCCTGTTTCATGAAAACAGTACAGTTCTATCATTACCATGCACATGTCATAAATGTAATTGCCAATATGACATTGTTATTCGAGAGCCATTCATTAGTCACAATGAACTCACTCTATGAATGTAGACTGGGAATATGAATTCTTTCCTTGACTTAAAATCAGTTGAAGCCAGCTCCACTGTAGGGAAGCATGGTAATGATGCACACAATCTTCCCTTCTTGAAGAGGTCATGGTGCCCGAGACAAGCTCACACATTACCATGATGATGGAAGAGCAGATATGAGACAGGATCTCAGGAGTGGCTGCAGTTACGTAATCCTATTTAGCATACACATAGCTGCTACTCTGGAACTGGAAGTGTAAAAACTGTGAGATACACAAATTGTTTGCCTGCTGAACATCCATTCCCAATCTTGTTACAGCACTTCCTCTTGCCTTGGAAGGTGGGAGAAGGGTGGATCACAGCCTTTGTAATTCTAATTATGGTAGAATTTGTATGTATGGTTTTTGTATTGTATGTACCACACCAAGTTTCTGGGGAGTACACAGACATTCTGGCCATTTAGAATATTCTATCTCCCTATAGGTAGGGGTGGACTTATAAATGGGCATGAGTCAAATAGATCCAGTAAGATTTTGTTCCACCAATTTTACTAGAATCATTGATAAAGATCTGTTCTCTTTCTGTGGATGAGTACGGTACCTCATGCCTATAATTCTAGCACTTTGAGAGGTGGAAGCAGAAGGATCACTTGAGACCAGGAATTTGAAAATAGCCTGGGCAACATAGTGAGACCCCATTTCTAAAAAAAAAAAATTAATTAATTAGCTGAGCATGGTGGCACACATCTATAATCCTGGGTACTAGAGAGACTGAGCAAGGAAGATCATTTGACTCTGACAGTTGTAGGTTGCAAAGATCTGTAATTACACCATTGCATTCTATCCTAAGTAACAAAGTGAGACCTTGCCTCAAAAAATGAAAAAAGAAAAGAACATTTGATTCATGGAATAGTCACCACCACAACACACACTTCTCAATTTAGAAAACTATACAAATTATTGAACATCTAGCCTGAAACTAATATACCCCTGAACTTTTCAATTATGGTAGCCAAGAAATTTACTTTTTTAATAAGCCATTATGAATTTGATTTATATGACATGTAGCTGAAAAAGACCTGATGGACTTAGAAATATCTATGAAAAGGCAAATTATCACATGAGTCTCTATTAACACACACACACACACACATATTCCTTGTTCAATAATTGCAGTTTCTCCCATTAACTTGAATTGGAACACAAGGAGTCATCCTTTATTCCTCTTCCTCATCTCCTTCTAGTCTCCAAATATGTTTACTTAATTGCAAAGTCTCACTGAATTTACCTCTTAAATATCTCTTGAACTTATCTTTTCTCTCCATCTACATGGCCAATGCCTTTTTGAAGTCTTCTTCTATCCTAAGCATGACTATTCCGATACCTTCCTAAAGAATTTCTTTTACATATAACATGATTATACCCTAACCCCATTCAACAATGGTCCATTCTCTTTTGCCAGAGCAGTATTTTTAAAGCATAAATGTCACCACACTCTTTGAAATTCACCAGACTCTTTACCATCTTCAGTGTAATCTAGATCCCATCATACTGACTGTCAGGCTGCTGTGTCCAACTCCTATCTCTGATTACACCCTTTTAATAGTACTCTTTGTCATTCAACTCTTTCTACCATCCTACCATACACCCTATACTTCTCCAAGTTAAACTACTTGCAGTTTCCCAAATAGAACAGATGATATCAGCCCTCTCTGCTTTGTAGAATTGAGTTAAGCTCAACAATCAACAACATCTCTAGAAAATACATCCTGTTATGTCTGCTCTCTCAGAACTCACCATATGCCTACAAGTTACCAAACATTGTACTTGGAATTGAATCAACTGAATTTTATTCTGTTTTGACAGAGCCACTACAAAGCCAAATCTCTTAAGATTATTCCCAAATGGCAGTGTAGATGTTAACCAAATGATTAAAGCCAACACAGAAAAAGCAAGAAGAGTTAGGATTTCCCATTTTTGATACCTCCTCTAGCAAATTACATACCAAAATAGGCATATTTGTGTTTTTACTTTTAACTCAGGTGGAGTAATAGCTTTATCCTCCATCTTGAAACAATCAAAAACCAAAAATGATATGTGAAACAATGATTTACAAGACCCTGGACATCAGGCAACAAAGGACAATAATTCTTGAGAGACAGGAAACCATCAAGGTGACTGACCCAGAGGCTTGCCAAAAAAACATTTCCAGGCCATTGTGCAGGGAGAGAAAACCTGTCAGAGGCTGAAGGACTCACTGTGTTGAGAAGATAGAGCTGAGTTTCAAGAGAACAAGGCAGTTAGTGTTCATAAGATAGAATACCAGTTTCAGTCTTCTACAGGTCACCAGCCAGTTCATCCAGTATCATTTGTTAAATAGGGAATCTTTTCCCAAATCAATGTTTTTAATTGGTTTATCAAAGATGAGGTAATGGTAGGTAGCTGGATTCATCTGTTGGCTTTCTATTCTGTTCCATACATCTACCTCTCTGTTTTTGTGCCAATACCATGATGTTTTAAGTACTATGGATTTATAGTATAGTCTGAGGTCTGGTAGGGTGATTCCTCCTGCTTTGTTTTTATTCGTGAGTAATGTCTTAGCTATTCAAGGTCTTTTATGATTCCATATAAAGCGAAGTATTATTTTCTCAAGATCTTTAAAATATGACAGTGGGGCTTTAATGGGGATTGCAATAAAATTGTATATTGCTTTGGTAATATGGACATTTTAACAATGTTGATTCTTTCTAGCTATGAGCATGGTATATTTTTCCATTTGTTAACATTTTTGACCATTTCTTTTCTTAGAGTTTCATAGTTCTCTTTACAGAGATCTTTCATATCCTTTGTTAAGTATACTACCAAATATTTCAACTTAATTCTAGCCCAAGAATATGGGGAGGGGGTGGGGAAGGGGGAGGGGAGAAGGGTGGCTGGGTGGTGGGAAGGTGACTGGAAAGATCACCTATATGGTCTATCTAACAAGGGTACAAGTGAACTTTTCTAGAACTAGAATATAAATGTTTTGACACAATGACTAAGCAAATGACATGAAGTCTATGTTAACCAGCTTGATGAAAGCATTTCAAATTGTATATGAAAACACTACACTGTACTCCATGT
>CAUYTI010047505.1:0-12631 GCA_963575145.1 Galago senegalensis
CACAGAGACACACAGATACACACAGACACACAGAGACAGACACACACAGAGACACACAGACACAGAGACACACAGACACAAAGACACACATACACAGACACAGAGACACACACACACCAAGCAGTAATGCTAGGCTTACAAAGAATTTAATACAATTACTAGTCACTAAGCAGTAAAACACAAACAAATTCCAGAATATTTCAAACTTTGGAAAATTCTAAATTGTTTTTTCTCTTCCTATTACTGAACTGTGGCTCTGTTGAATTTCAAATAAATGAGTTTTCAGAATCATAAATCAAGTGCAAGAGAACAGGCTGATCCCCCATTTATAGACAGGGAGAGTGGGGGTCCTGGAAACTGTCAGGCCTTCTCTTGCTCAAAATTTTGTCGTTAAAGTATGGCCTCTTGTGTATCAGATAAGCACGAGCCTCTAGAATATGGTCTCTGACGACGGGCAGCCTGCCTCTTGTTGCCATTGCATCCTTCCTAATCCTTCCTAACCAGCACAGAGGAAACCTGTAATACATGTACATCACATATTTGTTGGATGGACCCAGCTATATCCTCAAACATGAGCTAAGTAGGACCGTAGGATAGGGTCAGTCTGGTGGAGGCATGGAGGGTAAAGAACTTTCGTTTGTGTGAACCTTAAGTGGGAGGTCTGGTGTGAAGGGCTAGTAGGGATCACCTGTCTAGGGCCACAGAGTGATTTCCAGGGATAGACTTTGTCCTGACACAGGATGTCCATCATTCTCTGCTAAGGGTGGAGAGTGGAAATTGCACTGTTGAGAATCTGCCTTGCTGTCAGCAGCTTGGCAGTGCTACAACTTTTCCTGTCTTAAAGCTGGTACGAGTGGGCACCAGTGAGTGGGCCTCTGGGACTCCCACTCCCAGCAGTGGCAGGATCCACAGTCTCCCAGAGATCTAGGAAGAACGAGTAACTCTGTGGCTGGTTGTAGCCTTTGTCTTCCTACTGTATTTGATTTATGTCACCGTGAGGGCCTGTGCTTGAATACAGCAGGTCAGGGGTAGGTAGCATTTACCTCATCTTTTTCTGAGCTCTTATGCAACTTGACACACATAGTTACCATTACACTGTTGTCCTAAGATAAAACATATTTGACTTTGAAGCACGACAAGAAACTTTATTGTCGTTTGTTCCCACATACAGTGCAGAATAACAACACTGGTTTTCAAAAGCATATTCTCAATTTAGCAAATTTCATGTCAGCAAATCAAGAAAAAAATAAGAAACATAAAAAAGAGAAAGAAAGAAGAACCCTTCCAATCCACGTGCTATGATTGGTAAACATTATCTACATGCCTGCAGGTCTCCAAGGACATGCAACGGGTTGATTTATTCTAAAAGTTAGAATGAACACCCCTTCCTTCTGTTTTCCCTCAAGACTTTGACATCTGTGTAGATTACGCTTGTTAGATAATGAGTCAGGATTTCTTTCTTTCTTTTTTTTTATTGAATGGTAACTATGTACATTAATGCACTTCTGGGGTACAGTAGGATCACTTCTTTCTTTTTTTTTTTTTAGCAGTTAGTGGCTGGGGCCAGGTTTGAACCCGCCGCCTCCGTATGTGGGGCCAGTGCCCTACTCCTTTGAGCCGCAGGCGCTGCCCCATGAATCATGGTTTCTTAAGTGACAAGTTGATCATTTAGTTTCTTGTTCCACGTCGTCATCTTCAACATTTGAATTTCATTTTCTCCTCCTTCTCCAGAATGTTAAAGATTACTTTGAATGCAGCTTGAGTAAGTCCTACAGTTCCTCCAGTAACACACTTGGGATCGACCTCTGGAGAGGGAGAAGGTGCTGCTCCGGAAACTTGCAGTTACCTCCACTGTCCCAAAGACAGAGTGACAGGGCCAGGACTCCCGAGGGAGAGGGCGTGTCCAGGCCCACCACGCTGCCCTTGACCTCGCTGCCTTTGATCACGCTTCCAAGCATTGCTATTACGACTGTCAGCCAGGAGTGGTGAGTAGCTCAAAGCTGAACGTCAGTTCTAAATGTTATTTTCCTGTTACTCCAAACACAATTTCATGGTATTAAAATGTCAGTTATCTGTGAATTAACTAGGATTATTGACGTTTGAGGCTGTGTTTTTCTTTAGACAGAAAGATCAAGTCCTTTAACAATACAGGTATCTTCTACTTGTTCAGATGGGAAGGTCGTCTTCCAGAGCTCCTTGAGGAGGAAGTGAGATACATTTACATCAATGTGAAGGGGGAAGGGAAATTACTGCCTATGACCCGTTTTTTTAAGCCTATTCTGTGGGCATCGATGTTTTATAACTTAGAAAAGCAGAATTATCTAAGAGTACTCATAGGATATAGAAAATGTACATATGATATTCCTACTGCTGAACTCTGCATGTACCCTAGCTTCTCTTCATTATAATTCTGTTTTTCCAATTTCAGTTTTTGATTACCTATACAATAAAACACTTCACTGTAAATCAAAAGAGCGATGGCAATTGTGCCACGAGAGAGAAGAGAGAATGCTTGGACTGTTTTGCAGACTCTATATTTGTGAAAAGAGATGTTTTCAAACTAATGTTGAGGGTTAATCAAATACATACGTTCTTATAACTATGGTTAAATTGTGCCAGGAGTGCTTCAGATGGTGTGTTTTATTATCTATTTAATAAGTACTTTCTCTCTTTTTCTTGTGTTTTTTTCCTACATGATTTTCAAATATTTTCCAAGAGTGGTCTACTTACCTAACATGAAGATTTATTGTTAAAATGAGAAATACTTTTCTATGTTTAATTTTAAATTACAATAGTGTAGTGCTTTGGCTGCATGCCGAGCGCTGCGATGCTGACATGAGCTCTTTGAGTGATATGTGGTGTCTCTTAGTCAGTGTTTACCCAACACTTTAAGAATTGAGGTCACTGAAATTCCAGGTATCACCATTAATAGCATGAAATGCTTCATCAAACAATTTGTGTGTGATAGAGAAGCAGGAAAAATATTGTAGGGAAAATGGGTTAAAAATTTGAGAGGTACCAACTTGCCCCTTCTGTTCAGCTGAGTTAACATCACAGTCACAGCCGGTCGCTGAGACCCGCGCTGGGCAGGTCCTTCCACTCCATCTGTGGCTCCTGTGACCAGGGTGGCTGTGCTTCTGCATAATTGCGGGTTTAGAGTTGTAAAGACTTCCAGATTTATTTTTCAGCATGTTGGCACAGACACCATTGTACCAGTTGTTAAAATACTGAAATACTCTCCTAATATTTGGTAAATATATGCTTTCCTGAGTCCTCTGACTCCAGTACCACCCCAGCCTCTTCTGCAGCAGCCTCCAGACTTTCCGGGTGATTCAACAATAAAAAAAAGGTTACTGGCACGGTAGGAGTCTGGTTTTGGTGGGTGTTGGTGTGTGATATCTGTTGTTAGATGGGTTGAATGACACCCTGGATAAATAGTATAGTACCTTTTAAAACGGGTGTTAATTTAACTCAAAGGTATTGGGGAGTTGTAAAATTGTTCCTTACTTAGAAGTATCAGATCTAGACTCTACCCTTTTGGGGTGTGTTTGTTCACCTCTCTGAGTCAAATGTTTTTATTTTTACAAAGAAGGTAACGACCTCATAGGCTATGGTGAAGATTAAATGAGGTAACCAGTTATATAAGGTGTACGTTCAGTACTCAGAAAACATTAATTTCTTTCCTCTCAATTATTATCCAGTAAAGCCTTTTGAAAATTTGAAACCACGTTTCAAGTATCAGCAGCCTCACAGTAGGAATCAGCAGTTCAGGGTGAAATGCAGGCCTTAGCCATTGCCCAGAAAGGTTAGGTTGTGTGGCCACTGAAGGCCACACGTGTGGGTCACTGTGAAACCTGGGACCTGCACAGGTGAGTCAGAAAGGACGCTGCCGACTGTGTTTCTTGGAAGTGAAAAAATGGACCATGACACAGTCTGTCTCAAAACTTTCATAGTAACCAGTGTATTAGTAACTTATTCATTACATGTCTATTTTATTTTGATGTACTGGATACTTTTTAAAGTATAAGAGCAGGGGTCCTCAAACTTTTTACACAGGGTGCGAGTTCTCTGTCCCTCAGACTGTTGGAGGGCTGGACTGCGGGCCCTGGGATGAGTCGGCTGCAAAGCAGGACAGGCAGTGGTGCCAAAAACACCTGGCGGGCCGGATAAATGTCCTAGGCGGGCTGCACATGTCCTGCCGGCCGTAATTTGAGGATACCTATATAAGAGCATTCAACCATGACCTCTAATATTAATTAATTAATTTTAAAAAAACATATGCACAAATGAAAGCATTTCTGTACACACCCTGAAAATGCTTCCATTGGAATATGGATGGTTGAAAATCTGTGGAATTACCAGCAGAACAATGTAATGGAAAGATGATGTGATTGGAAGTGAGGAGGTGGGGTTCCGACTTGTCATCATGGCCATCACCATGGTGAAATTTCACAGAGGTGGGGCACAGCCTCAGACCAAGTGAGAGAATTATGCTTGCCGCTTGGAGCGCTGAGAATATGGGATCAATTTCCATGTCTAGATCAGCTGTCAGCAAATGTTTTCTGTGAAGGGCCAGATAGTAACTGTTTTCAGTTTTGTGAGCTTTATATTCTGTTACAGCTACTCAGTATTGCTGTTGTATCGTGAATGTAACCATAGACGATGTGTAAACAAAGGAGTTTAGCTGTGTTCCCTTGAACTTTGATTATAAAAACAGGCAGCTGGCTGGGTTTGGCACACCAGAACTTCCTGACTCCCTCTCTAGACTAGAAACGATTTCTAGGATGTGTGTGACTCCTGATTTGGTAATTGATTTGACAGCCAAAAAAGATAGAAATTGACCTTGAGGTCCTGGCTGATAAGCTAGCTAAGTCATGAGTGCCGGACTTTGTATTTTAGACCAAGGCATCTGGGACAGGGAAAAAATTTGAGTGCATGATAAAAGAAAGCATTGCCCACAATTGTATAGAACATTAAAAATAGTAACATTGATGTAAATGTGACTGTCTTGGGGGAAAGCACAGTGATTATGGGAGCTGGTAAGAGCACAGAGGAGGAAGGGAGTCTTCAAGGCCATGAAGGAGGAGCCGGGTGTCCCGGGAGACCATATGCAGATTGTTCAAGCTTTTATAAATAGGGAGAAAGGTTATTTTATCCTTTTGAATATTTTAATATCTAAAGTTTTCAATGGGTCTGTTTTCTACTATCTATGTTTTCTGGTGGTTATTGCTAATGCTCTTAAAAACTTCATTAAAATATTATCTGCACACATAAAAGTATTCATGTCGTATACAAGGCACATCTTGATAAAATTTCACAAATTTGACACAACTGCACAACTATTACAAAATCAAGAAGCAGAACTCCACTGGCGTCCCAGAGGCCCTTTTCACACTCCTGCAGTTGCCACCTTCTCCTCACTTATAAAAACATTGATTCTTTTTGTCTGATTTTGAACTTTGTATACATAGAATCCCACAAGATGAACTGTTTTGTGTTTCACTTATTTGCTGCCCTCAACGTTAGGTTTAAGAAGTACGCTTGATTTTTAAAATTTGTTACGTGATTCTCATTGTCACGGAAATATAGTTTGTAGGCTCAATTTCAGATGTAAGAATAAGATTTGCCATATTCTTACCATATTCTCAGAGGCCACAGGGAATTTGCCTTTGATCCCACCAGGTCTGCAGGAGCGCTAGGGCATTGCTGGATTGGCTAGAGGCTTTCTCAACCACCGGACTGGAATATAATCGTCATCCATGAAGGCCCCTCCCACCCCCAGCCCGGCCTGTGTCATCATGAAGGCTGCTGCCCACCCCGCAGTTCTGGGTTGAGCTGGGGAGGAACAGGTTGGCTTCTGTTTGCCTTTGCTCTGAGAGAGTAGCACCTTGAAATCCAAGTTCAGTATGGGGAGACTCTGCTTTTGCAGTCCTCACCGCAGGCATGGCTGGGCGTGGCCTGCATGTCCCCTTGACCCTCAAGGCCAGTAGATTAGTGTGCACATTTGCTCTGTGGCACCCGTCCTCAGGGCAAAAGCAGCTCTGGGGTTCACTGCACAGCATTGGGGAGACACTTCTCTTTGACCTTAGCTTGTTATTTCCTTACTAAGTTGTCATTTCATAAATGGCATTAAGAAGATGAGGGGACACTTTTTCTTCTTTTTAAACCAAAAGTTTAATTGAGATAGCCTAGTCCTCTACTTCAGAAATCTTTCGCAGGGCTCTGGAGATTGTAGCCCTTTCAACTCACACTGGTTTTAGCCATGGAATCACCTCAAGCACGTTCTGGAACTAGAACTTCTGCTGTGATTTCTGAAGCTTGTGCTCCTCTTTGACTCATGCACCTGAGCACACTGTCTTTCCCCTGGGCCTGAAGGTTCTCTGTTTTAAGTGATGTGTCTGCTCACTCTCTGCAGGAGAGCTCATGTCTGTACTGTCCCATCTCCCACTCACAAAGGATCATCTGAGCTTGTTCTAGTTTGATCTGAGTCTTATTTCAGTCTTGAACACAGTAGAACTGTGTGGACTTGTGTAGTCTCCTTTATTTTTTCTTTGATATTTGATTCACGTATTTGTTAATTTAACATATGCCTCAATATTTGAGTTCTGGAGTTTGTAAAAGCAACCTCTGTGCAGATCAATCTCACCTACTTCCCTCTTTCCAGAGCGGATGATCCAACCCAGGAGATGTTTCCCGTCAGAGCGACATCTGCTCTTGCCCAGACTCTGCCTCTGTGCCGTCTGGGTCTCCTTCCCCAAACCTTGTCTTTGTTCTACTTCTCTTTAAAGCTTTAATTTTATGAGTTTGGTGGGGGTAGGTATTATCTCTCCAGTCGGAGGCAAAGTCTGAATATCCACTTCCAATTAACTCTATCACCTGAAAACTGACCCAGTTAGTAGTTATCTTAGTATTTTTCAAGTTTACACTCTAGGGAAAAGCCACATGAGTTAAAGGTTTGTCCGTACTCAGTTTTCTCCTTGGCCCTAAGTGGAGAGCGAATTCCGGAAGCGCAGTGCAGGGCTGTCTACTGAGCCTCGGGTCCAGCAGTTTTAAGCAAGAACTTGGTTAGTGCGATGTTGAACTTGGGGTGCTCAGCTACTTTGCAAAGCATTGCATGCTAACAAATGCTGTGCAAACAGTCATCTTTCCTATCTGGTCTGATATCTGCCTCAGCATTTTCCCGTTTATGGAAAACCATTAGAGTTCAGGATGAAGCTGCGGCATCTGGAGGGCGCTGGAAGTCAGAGCGCTGGGCTGGAGAGTGACTGGGCATGCGCAGGGTCGGGAGCGCGCTCCGCGGGCACCGCTGGCATCTGGTGCTGGGAGGGGCCTCCTGTGTGCTTCTGCCTGTTGGATGCTATGTTAACAGTGATAAAAGGGGGCACAATAAAATGTTAAGAGAACCATAACTTGGAACTGAGGAAGAAGAATAGAAATAAAATTTCTCTTTCAAGGACAGAGAATGAGAACCAGGCATAGGTGAGTTGGAGGGAAGGGTTACAGTGTGGAGATGGCTAAGCCTGCTGAGCAGAAGGACCTGGTGGTGTGGATGGAGCAGAGAAGAGAGATGGGTAATAAATGATGTAGGAAACAGCAGGTGGAGCACAGGGGAAGGGTATGCTCTAGGCAGACAAAGCTGCACAGCCCTGCACAGCCAGGACCCCGCACAGCCCTGCACACCCAGGATCCCACACAGCCCTGCACAGCCAGGACCCTGCACAGCCAGGACCCTGCACACTCAGGACCCTGCACACCCAGGACCCTGCACACTCAGGACCCTGCACACCCAGGACCCTGCACAGCCCTGCACACCCAGGACCCCGCACAGCCCTGCACACCCAGGACCCCACACAGCCCTGCACATCCAGGATCCTGCACACCCAGGACCCTGTACACTCAGGACCCTGCACACCCAGGACCCTGCACACCCAGGACCCTGCACAGCCCTGCACACCCAGGACCCTGCACAGCCAGGACCCTGCACAGCCCTGCACACCCAGAACCCTGCATAGCCCCATGCATACCCAGGATCCTGCACAGCCCTGCACACCCAGGCCCCCTGCACACCCAGGACCCTGCACACCCAGGCTCCCTGCACACCCGGGCTCCCTGCACACCCAGGCTCCCTGCACACCCAGGCTCCCTGCACAGCTCCCTGCACACCCAGGCTCCCTGCACACCCGGGCTCCCTGCACACCCAGACTCCCTGCACACCCAGGCCCCCTGCACACCCAGGCTCCCTGCGCAGCTCCCTGCACACCCGGGCTACCTGCACACCCAGGCCCCCTACACACCCAGGCTCCCTGCACAGCTCCCTGCACACCCAGGCTCCCTCCACACCCAGGCTCCCTGCACACCCAGGCTCCCTGCACACCCAGGCTCCCTGCTGCTCCTGGCTACTCTCCTGCATAGTACAGTACTGTGCTGAACACCATAGGCAACTGTAACACAGTGGTGAGTATTTGTGTGTCTACATAGAACAGGTACAGTAAAATATGGTATAAAAGACAACAAACGGTGCATCTTTATAGACTCTTTATCATGAACAGACCTTGCAGGATCGGAAGTTGCTCTGGGTGAGTCAGGGTGTTGAGTGAACTTGAAGGCCCAAGACCCCGTGTGCTCAAGTATAGGCTGCAGTAAATTACATTTCTTTCCTTCTTTAATAATTAATTACCTTAGATTACTATAATAATTTCTTTTTTTTTTAATTGAATGGTAACTATGTACATTAATGTACTTCTGGGGTACAGTGTGGGGTTTTCACATGCATAGATTACTATAATAATTTCTAATAATTACTTTCTTTAATAATCAATTACCTTAAATTACTACTTTTTAGCTTTTGACTTTTTTTGTAATAACACTAACTTTGAAAGGCAAACATATTGGATAGTTGTACAAAAATATTTTCTTTCTCTATATCCTTATTCTATAAGCTTTACTACTTTTAAAATTTTTAATCTTCTTATTAAAAACACACACATCGGCCTAGGCTCACACAGAGTCAGGGTCATCGGTGTCATGGTCCTCCGCCCCCATGTCTTGTCCCACTGGAAGGTGTGCAGGGGCAGTGACACAGAGCTGTCATCACCCGTGATAACAGCACCTTCCTGTGGATACCCCTGAGGGGCCCGTCTGAGGCTGCCGTATAGTTGACATTACACATTGGTGTGTGTGTATGAGTAAACGCTGACATCATGGGACAAGCTCAGCAGGCTTGTTCACTCGAGCATGTCCACAGACGTGAGCCATGCGTGTGCTGTGACATCAGGCTGCCAGCAGATGATAGACATTTTTCAGCTCTCTTATAATCTTATGGGGTCACCGTGCTATATTCAGTCCATTGTTGACCAGAGTTGTTATGAGGGACCTGGCTTTATTGCAAGTGACAAGGACAGAAATTGGAGAACCTCATTTCAAAGGGTGGAGATCACACTGTGGAATGGGCCAGTCCTGAGAATCACCTGGGGACTCATGGAAATGCAGCCACTGCACCTCTGGACCCGGGTCTGGGTCAAGACTGACCAACTGACTGACTGACAGGCCTCTCGTGGGCACTTCTGGTATTGGCTCAGGGAACACATTTGGAGGACTTGTAGTCTAGATTTTGTAGGTCATCTGCAGAGAATGAGGAGGGAGAGGGCTCATCACTGTCCTCCCAGCCCCAGGCCAGCGTGACCAAGCACTAGGCGGGTTAGGCCTACTGAGCTGTGGTGGGCAGGACGCCCCCATCTGGACAGCGGTTCTGCTTAGCCAGTGCTCACAGCCTCACAGAAATAGGCCAGGCAGGAAGTCTTGTTTCCGGTCTCCTACGGTGCTTTTTTTCATAGAAACACTTTTGTTTTGTCCTTTGTTGTTTCTTCAAAGAAGATCATAAATGTAAGTCTGCTTGTCTCCCATCTCCATCTGCCTGAGGGCTGTTCTTTGCCTCTCTGAATGTCTCAGCTGTGACCACAGTGATTCTGTTTGGGCATCCATTAACTTAGGTGTTTATGTCCCTAAAGTTCACTGTCCAAACTGCCCCCCTCCACTGAGGAGAGAGTGGGGCTGATGTCCCTGTTGCTGCATGGGGGCTGGAAACCACCCCACCTGTTCTTGCCCACCGAGGTGGCAGCTCTGAAACTTGGGGCGAGCTTTACTGCTCCCACGGTCTGTCACAAGCTGGCAGTCTGATGAGGCTTTCAGTAAAAATATTTTATTCTTTTGTGCTGTCTCTCAACTGTAGATCCTAAATTCATGCTGTAAAGATCAAAATACCCACAGATGCTGAGTGCAAATGCCAGACGTTCAACAAAAGCAGGTGTGAGGGAGGGAAGTGGATGACGCAGATCTCAGCCCTCACCAGGCCTTACCACCCACGGCAGCCGCCTTTGTGATTCAGGCACCAGCCATTGAAATTCAGAATCCCCTCTGGGCTCCCTGCCTTAGGTGGGGGGGGGGTGATGGACAATGGATATTTAAAGGGATACATCCTTCCCTCTGTGCCTCCTTGCTTATGTATTCTGTGATTATTAAAATTTATGTCAAAAACATAAAAAAAACCCACAGGTTTTATATAAAAGATGCCTCAGATAGATTCTGGCCTAAATGGTTGTAATAGTGGGTATAATACTTTACAGTATAGATCATATTATCAGTATAACACATTATAGTATTAAATGTCCTTCCCATTCTCTATTTTAATTAAATTTAACTCCACAATAACCTTCTGAGGTGCGCGTCATTCCTTAAGGTATAAAAAAACAAAAACAAACCAATTCTATGCCAACTCTGTGACCAAAGTGTAATAATTGGCATAAAGAATTTCCTAAGAAAGAGAAGGACTTGGTTTTTGGTGTGTGGTGGCCGACAGCTTTCAGTTCCTGCCTCTCTGCTGTGCCCTCAGCCCTAGGTCTTGGGAAGATAAGAAAACCTGGGCACCTCCCACCCCTCCCCCAGACCCCTATAAATTCAGGCCTCACCTGTGCCTGTGGGGAGGTTCAAACTGCTAACCCCTGACCTCTAGGGACTGTCACTCCAGCCCCAACCCCCTTAACTATCAAAATACCCTGAAATGCCACCATTGCATCTCAACTTGTCAGGCCCTTCTGGGATGAGACACGAGTCATGCATCATTTTAAATCTGTCACTCATGTGCATCCTCTGTCCAGCAGGGGATGCTAGGTGCCTGCACAAAACAGGACGCTCAGTCTTACAGAGGCCAGTGAAGGCGTGTTCCTTCAAACCATGGTTATTTCAGACCAAAAAAAAAAAAGAAGTACTGTGCTTGGCTCAAGGCTAAGAACTGGAGGATGAACAAATAATGGCCCCTGTCCTCCTTTTCAGTAATTACAGCCAGTAGAAGAGGCAGACGTGTGAATCAGAGTCACAGGACAGGGCCCCACAAGGCGTGTACAGCTGCTGGGTGTGGAAGGGGCGAGGCTGACTCTTCTGGGATGAAGGATGCAAGTGTAAGGTCGTAGAGGCAGGGAAGAGGAGTGCAGGGACTGCTCGCTGAGGGGACTGCATTACTTGTCTTTGGCTGGAGAGCAGGTGAGCATGGTGGGGTGTAATCGCAAAGGGCCTTAACGGCTCAGAGGCACCCTGGAGTTTATCCCGAGGGTACTGATGAACTTTCACAGGGCCTTAACCCATGAAATGAAAGGACCGTTTTTATTTTAAGTACAGCTGTTTGCTTTGATGGCTGGAACACGGTTTGAAGGAGAGACAGAAAGGCACTCACTCACTCACTGTAGACGGGGCTGCTCTGGTCAGGTGAGAAGGGCGATGGCTGAACCAGGACACGGGCAGGACAGTGGTCAGGGGAGGACAGATGTGTCCAGCCCTGTCTAGATGCTGGCGTACAAGGTGGAGAGAGGACAGAGAAGCCTTTCTCTGAAGTTTATGTTCCAACAAGCACATAGGAGAGAACCCCAATATTCTTTCTTTTTTCCCCCCAAACATAAAACTTCAGGGTCACAGCTGAGCATGTGACTGACTGAAATAGACGTTATTATCCAGCTCTTTCTGCAGCTTCCCCGAGTCGAGCAGATTTACTGTGGAAGTGAAGAGACGCCCCCACCCTGTGCCTTTCCTCCTGGTTGGGTAGGTGATCAGTGGTGAATGGGGTGGCACCTGGCCTGCTGGGGCAGGTAACAGCCTGCCAGTGGTCATCCCAGACTGGACTTTTAACATGAAATAAATGAAATCTTGGGTTTTTGGGGGGCGTCTCTTTTTGTCACACAAGCTGAACCTTCATCATAAGTAAAACGGAGGGAGACATGCAGATTAATGGATATTTAGTTGCATATAGTGGAGGGCGGGCACACTTAGGTCTCAAACCCCACAACGGCAGTTATCTGAGAGTAAATGTAAGTATGAAAGTGTAAGTATAAGCTGAATCTGTTAAGCATAATCTGTTATTATTAAAATAAATTCTAGATGTTGAACTCAACCTAGACCTCCCATTTGATCCTGCAGTTCCATTACTGGGCATTTAGCCAGAAGGAAAAAAAACCTTTTATTATAAAGACACTTGTACTAGACTATTCTTTCCTCTCCTGTTGTAAACTCATGTGTTCTATGAGTTTGGGAGAATATTACTTTACAAAGGGAAAATGCCTGATGAAATATATCCTCACACTTCACA
>CAUYTI010047509.1:0-10540 GCA_963575145.1 Galago senegalensis
CTGTGGTCCCAGCCACTTGGGAGGCGGAGGCAAGAGACTCGCTTGAGCCCAGGAGTTGGAGGTTGCTGTGAGCTGTAATGCCACAGCACTCTACCCAGGGGGACAGCTTGAGGCTCTGTCTCAAAAAAAAAAAAAAAAAAAGAGTCCAGAGTCTGATGTTTTAACAACCCAGAAATTTCAGCAGCCAGTAATAGTTGAAATGGCTACTGTGTACCATAGCACATGTAGATTAGGTGAAGATACAGAAAACTGACCTAAAATGTCCATAACTCCTAAAATACACACAAAATCTACTCTCTTTTGGGTTCTGGAGCTGAAGATTTTCCAGCACAATTCACAGTTTCCAGTGCAATTTGGTTAAGGAATGCCAAAGACTTCCCCTAAGCCATTAGTATTAAACAAATGCTTCCAAAATTTATTTTGGGCATATGGATGCAATTAGACACTTTCTCAAAGGGTCTGTGTATTCTCAGGAATTAGCCATGAACTTCTTAGAAGAAAGAAGTGGTTCATATGTCAGGCACAGGCTCATGCCTATAATCTTAGCCCTCTGGAAGGCTGAGGAGGGAGGATTGCTTGAGGTCAGGAGTTTGAGACTAGCCTTGGCAACATAGCAAGACCCCATCTTTACAAAAAACTAGAAAAATAAGCTGAGCATGGTGGCACACAATTGTACTCCCAGCTACCCGAGAGGCTGAGACAGAAGGATCACTCAAGCCCAGGAATTTGTGGTTGCAGTGAGTTATGATGACACTGTTGGATTCTAGCCCAAGTGACAGAACAAGACTCTGTCTCAAAAAAAGAAGAAAAGAAAAAAAGAAGTTCATTACTATTATCTACTAAAAAAAGGTATTGAGAATCATAGTTGATTCCAGTCTGCTCCTAGGTGGGTTGGAATCATTTAGATAGACCCAGTTTTTAATGGCATTTAGGTTTCCAAGTTCAAAATAGTTTGGGAGGCACAGTCCATAAATAAGTACAGGTATGAATCCAAACTTGACAAAGATAAATGGATGTAATATTTCTATGTCCTCAAATCATATCTAATCTCTCCAGTTTAGTTAACAGCAGTGTGTACGCACAGCATTGTTCCTTTCAGAACATATCCCTTAGGGGTCTTGGAACTCAGAATTGTCTACACTATATAAGGGAATTCAAGGCAGGACTCTCTTCTGTCCCCCATGCCCCACCTCCACCTATCTCCACCTATTAGAATTCCCCATTTGATATTAGACTTCATCTTGGCTCATTTGTAGACATTTGCTTTCAAACACATGATTATCCTTTGCAAATCATGGGCCCTGCTGGCCAAGACCAAGCCAGCATCCTGGTCTAAGAAGGCACAGGAAATCAGATCAGTCCTTGAGAGGTATAGTGCTCCTTCACCAGCCCACCTGTCTGACCTTCACTTGTGTAGCAGGCGTGTTTACAATTTCAAGTCGTACACTCAGGTAAGGAAATACATAATTTTCTTTATTTCTGAACTTAGTTCTCCACCCCACCCCCCATTTCTACTGTTTTCTGGACAAAGAATAAACCTCACCAATTCAAGACAACTCAATCATTGCAAGTCGTAAACCCAGTTCTCTCAGCGTTCTCCTCCCAGTCCCCTTCTCCTCATGATGTTCCGGTTTGGGGTTGATGTGTCATTCTGATGTCAGGGAAGGGGCACCAAGGCCAAGCGCTGTCTTCTGCCTCTCTTGCCTAACCGATAAATTGTAGCTTCCTTCACTGGGTCTTGGCCATTGGGTTCTATGGCCACTGATCTGCTGCAGAGATCTCTGAGAGGTGGAACCTATAGTCTTCGTATAGACAAAGTACAGCAATAGCATCTTGAGCTCAGTAGGTCCCACACCAGCTCTTCCTGGCACTGCTCTACTCCACCTGGCCCTGGCGTGGCCTCTACTATGGAGTTCTCACCCCTACTCTTCAGCAGTCCTCACAGGTGCCCTGACTTTCAGGTCTCAGCTCTCTCTTACACTCTTCTATTCAGGGGGCGAACACCATAGACATTTCCAGATTTCCCCCAAATGTCAAGCGGTCAAGGAAACTGAGGCTTAAGGGGTAACAAGTTTGAGCAGAATGGCAGGGGTGAGTTTATCTTAGACCTCCTTCACCTACACAGGTGACAATGCCATTTCTCCTCTGTGGCAGTTGCTCCTTATTAGCAAAGGCTCATTTGAAAAGCTGTACCTTCTCAGAGTTCCAGAAATAAAATAGATCAGAAGTCTCTCTGTCTACTATTGCTTGGTGGTGGGGACAGAGAACGGAGGCTGCAGTTGCAGCTAAATACTCTTGCTGTCCTCTCCCCGTCCTTTTCAATTCTCCTCCAAGCCCCAAATGGATTATATTTTCTGTGTGGAGGGGAAATTCACATGTCTTCCCAATTCAACAGATGATGGCACACACTCTGAGCTTTAGGTTTACTATCATCTGAAGAAAATAAATACCTCTCAAGCACCTGACTCTCAGACTTTGATAGGTCTAGTTAGGAGTTCTAAAGCTAAGAACTTAAGCTCTTGGTGTCAACACACGGGATATTGTACCTATAAGTGTCAACCCTACACACAGGACCCTGCACCTACAAAAGCGTTTGCTGCTAAGTGATGGGAAATGATAAATTAGGGGTAAAGGAAATGGAGACACATCCTTTGATGTGAAAACATTTAGTTTCACCTATTTGCAGTAAAGAATCACCTTCTCCCTCAAGGTTTTTTCTGTCATTCATAAGTTTATTGCCCAGATATCTGTGTATCTGCTCTGCTGGGGGATACAACTGTGACATAGTGAGCTCTCTTTCCTCTTGCACCTCTAAGAGGGAACAAAACCAATGGATGGGCAGTGATGATCCAGTACGGAGTGCTGTTAGAAGACCCCTGCCCCCAACTTGGACAGAGCAAGGGACATCCAAATTGAGACCTAAAGGATGGGCGAATGGATGAGGAAGAGTGATTCCAGTCAAAAGGAAGGGCATGTTCAAAACCCTACAAACACTGGGAAAACTCCGAGAGATTCCTATAGCTGAGACTTAGAGTCAGTATGGAGTGCCACATGTGGGGTGGTGAGAGATGAGACTGAAGAGGTAAGGTGGGTGTGGAAACTTCGTGAAGAACTTAGGACTTTACCCTCAGAGCAACAGGGCACCACTGAAGGCTTTTCAGCAGAGGAATGATCTGTCTGACGTATTTAAGAGGCCACTCTGGCCACACAGTGGATAAGATGGCTCAGGAGGAATGCATAGCATAAGAAAAGGCCTACACAAAACATCCCCACCAACAACAGTTAAGTGACAAGTGGAAAAGGAACCCACAAAAGAAACAGAGAAGGAGGTTACCACCTACTATTCGGAAGATATCAGTTTAGAGATAGATGGCAGTTGAAGGGGACAGACGAGCATTGATGCAGTTAATTTAATCCCCAATGCAATAGAACTTCTACTCTAAGACTTTAGAAGACTTTCTTTTTTTTAATTTTTTTGAAGAAAAATTAAGAGTGTGTCGGGCAGCGCCTGCGGCTCAAAGGAGTGGAGCACTGGCCCCATATGCCGGAGGTGGCGGGTTCAAACCCAGCCCCGGCCAAAAAAAAAAAAAACCGGAGTGTGGCAACCCTAAACTGAAAGGCGAGACTTTTAAGAATCAGGACACAGGCTTGATGCCTCTAGCTCAAGCGGCTAAGGCACCAGCCACATACACCAGCGCTGAAGGGTTAGAATCTAGCCGGCCCGCCAAACAACAATGACAACTATAACCAAAAAATATCCGGGCATTGTGGCAGGTGCCTGTAGTCCCAGCTACTTGGGAGGCTGACGCAAGAGGATTGCTTAAGCCCAAGAGTTTGAGGTTGCTGTGAGCTGTGATGCTACAGCACTCTACCCAGGGCAACAACTTGAGATTCTGTCTCAAAAAGAAAAGAAAAAGAAACAGGACATGATTAGAGTCAATTGCCAAGAGGAATGGTAAGATAGCAATTAGAAATTAACAATTGGGGCTTGGTACCTATGGCTCAAGTGCCTAAGGCACCAGCCACATACATCTGAGCTGGCGGGTTTGAATCCAGCCCAAGCCTGCCAAACAACAATAGCTGCAACTAAAAATTAGCTGGGCATTGTCGTGGGCGCCTATAGTCCCAGCTACTTGGGAGGTGGAGGCAGGAGACTCGCTTGAGCCCAGGAGTTGGAGGTTGCTATTAGCTGTGACACCATAGCACTCTACCCAGGACAACAGCTTAAGGCTCTGTCTCAAAAAAAAAAAAAAATTAACAATTGGATTTGGCAACAGGATTATTGATAACTTTATTGAAAGTAGTCTTAGAGCGGAAGTTCTATTGCATTGGGGATTAAATTAACTGCATCAATGCTCATCTGTCCCCTTCAACTGCCATCTATCTCTACACTGATATCTTCCAAATCAGTATCTTAAGTCCAGACCTCCCCTTTGAACTCCACCCCCATATACAAATGACTCCTCAATACCTCCACTGGATTGGTTCAAAGGTATCTCAAATCCAAGTTCCAAACCCACCCAAACTGGGCTTCTTCCAGTATTCTTCATCTCTGCAAATATCAGTAGTACCTCCATTCTCCCATTACACAACCCATTTGTGACGAACCCTCTTCTCTCACCACTGCCCCTATTTCCAGCCCATCACCACATCTTGTCGGTTCTTTTCTACTCATGCACTCTGCCTCCACTGTCAGCATTCAAATTCAAGCTACCCTCGTCTCTTATCTGAACCACACCAGTAGCCTCCTAACTGGTTTCTCACATCAATCTGCACACCTTCCCCAAACCATAGCTAGAGGGATGTTTTTAGAATACAAAGGTGATCATTTCACTTCCTTGCTTCAAACTTTCAATACTCTCCCAGGGCTCTAAAGGTGAAAATCAAATTTCTTTAAATGACATGGAGAGCTCTGCCTCCCCAGCCACAGGCCATATGCAGTCCTTCTTGCCCTGTACATATCCTGCAACATGGGTCTGGTATCTGCAAAGTCTGTGGCAAAAACTTGGGCTCCAGCGTCAGGTTGGGTTAAAATTCCAGCTCTACGCCTGCCTGGTCTTGGATAAGTACTTAATCTCTCAATGTAACCTTTTTTTTTTTGAGACAGAGTCTCACTATGTCACCCTTGGTAGAGTACCATGATATCACAGCTCACAGCAACCTCAAACTCCTGGGCTTAGGTGATTCTTTTGCCTTATCCTCCTAAATAACTGGGACTACAGCTGCCCACCGCAACACCCAGCTATTTTATTTTTTTTTGTAGTTGTCATCGTTGTTTAGCAGGCCCAGGCTGGGTTCAAACCTGCCAGGCCTGGTGTATGTGGCCAGTGCCACATACAGTTTGGAATGAATGTTGGATTGAATGGAGACAAGGAAGAGGAGCCAATAAGTGCAGATGACTTGGGAAGGCCATGAACATAAACAGTTAGGGTGATACATGAGAGGGCAGCAGGGTCTCCTACTTACCAAGCTGGTAGATACTTGCACATGTTTAAATGCATATGGGAAGAAGCCAACAGAGAGAGTGCTCACCAGAAGTGAGGGCCATGAAACTGCAGGAGGGGCTGAGGCTCAGAACAGGAGCCAGAAGAATCCATCTCAGACAGAAGGAGAGGGGCACCTCTTCCCTGGTATAGAAATAAGTGCTGAAAATTAAGCTATGTTTGTACGTGTGGTAGCAGGACCCAATGCAAGCAGCAAATCTGGATTCTCTGAGAAGCTCAGCAAACTTGGTGGACATTACTCCATTCACTTTTCTAACTCAAGTAAAAAGGAAGGAGACATCTTCATTATTGAGTATACTGATTCACTATGGAGCAAAATAACAAGTTTCCAAAGCAACCCAGTCACAGAGCAGAGACAAGTAATCTCAGTGTTCTCTGAGCATGCTTCCTCTCCAGATTGGGAAGCAGTATGGCAAAATAATAATACAGTAAAATAACAATAACTGACTATGTGTAGTTAGTAAGTGGCAGAACTACACTTTCAGCCTAGGGAGTCTGACTCCAAAATCAACACTTTTAACCATTCTGCTATATGCTTTCTGTAGCAGAGGAGAAAGAATACATCAGAAACCAGATCTGGAGGTTCTACCATGAACTAATTCTGTGAACCTGGACATTCACTTAGGTTCATTATTAAATGCACTTAGGTTCAATTCTGTGAACTTGGACATTCACTTAGGTTCATTATTAAATTGAGAACAAGAACCTTACAAGGCTTTGAAAGATTTATGAAGTATTGAAAATGGAAAATGACTCTACAAAAGATAAATTATCATGTTAATCGTAAGATCTGATATCCTTGACTTTTTTTTTTTGAGACAGAGCCTCAAGCTGTCCCCCTGGGTAGAGTGCCTTGGCATCACAGCTCACAGCAACCTCAAACTCCTGGGCTCAAGTGAGTCTCCTGCCTCAGCCTCCCAAGTAGCTGGGACCACAGGCACCTGCCACAATGCCTGGCTATTTTTTTGGTTGCAGCCGTCATTATTGTTTGGCAGGCCTGGGCTGGATTCGAACCCACCACCTTAGGTGTATGTGGCTGGTGCCTTAGCCACTTGAGCCACAGGTGCTGAGTCATCCTTGACTTTAAATTGAGTCAAGTTTCATAAGTTGCCCTTGAGACCCTTGCTTCCATAGCAAGTACAGCAGCAGCAGTTGGGTAGTTCTAGTCCCCTTGGCAGATCAGCTCATCCCATCAGCTTGAATGTCCCTGACCAAGTCTCCCTGGACTAGTATGTACACAGAGGTGCCTCCTTCCCCATGAACCCACCATCACACACTCCTGCCTCTGGGAATAGTTGCAGCTTATGCCGTTGCAGCTTTAATTCTGCTGCCTGAAAGAGTGACTGTTAAAATAATAATCAATAGCTTAATTATAGCTAACTGTGAGGTGAACCCCAGCAGGGTGTGTTCCAGTTTAGTGGTGCAACCACAGATATCAAAGCTAAAAGAGAACATCAAAGTAATTTTTTAGCTCAACTCCCCAACTCTCTTTCCAACCCATTTTATAGACTAGGAAAACCCAAGGCCAGGTAGATAAGATGACACAACTAGTTAGGGTTAGTGGCAGAATTATTTTTTCCTTACCTTGAAGATCTTTTCAAGTGCATTTAACACAAGTGATCTTACCTCACGGAAGTCACATCTGAGAAGTACTTGATTACACATATTTGTTTCAGTATGCATACCTTTTCCAGAAAGGAGCAAAATCCTTAAATTCAATTACCCATAAGGCTATTATAAAGCCTAACATTCATTCAAAGTTCATTCTTAAGTGCCCTTAATTGGCCATTTCGGGCATTCCCCAGGTAGAAATGGGCCTTGCCGTCAGGGGCAGTATAACCTAGTGGCTCCTACAAAGCCGTGCTGTCTCTGTTACTTCATCTCTGAACTTAGTTTTCTAGTCCAGCATCTACCTCTCACAGCTGGGGGTAGGGGAACATGAGATAGATAGTTCACCTTGGTTAATGACCTTAGATCTTAGACTACTCAGATGCTAATAAATCAGGAGAAACCCAGCCATGCCAGGCCTAGAAATGTCCATCCCCACCCCCACTCCCCTCAAGACAGTGACTAGGCCGGAATTCTCCCGGCTGATAAATGAGAAGAGCTGAGAATCTAATTTGTGAGGAGGCGAAACTCCACATGTACCATGGAGACGCTAGGGGAAGGCGAGCCGGCACACCTGCCCGAAGGAGGACAGCAGAGAGCGGGGATGGGTGAGAGAAACGCTTAAGGGAGAACTGGAGGTGCCCGAAGAGGAAACCTTAAAGAGGAAAATAGAGGCCGCATCTCGGGAAAGCTTTTTTGCGGTGAGTGCCATAAAGGAAAGATGAAAGACTGCTTGTCTCGGGAATACGGATTTTGGAGCAAAAGGTGGACAAAGGTGGTGGTCCAGCCTAGGGAGACAGAACCTCGCAAGCCGTGGGGGGACATCCAGGAAGCCGAGGGGTGCCTCGGTGCTGGTGAGCACGAAAGGCAAGGGTGAGGGGAAGCCACACGTAAGGCGGGGGTGTGGGGGGAGCGTGGAGGGGAGGTCGGGAGCCGGTGCGGAGCTCCTGTCGCGTTCGCCTCGGGGAATGTCAGCGACCCCGGCCGAGGAGCTGTGGGGAGAGCCGAGAGGGGCCGCGGTTGCCATGGCACCGGCCCGGGAAGGGGTGACGCGGGCCCCGCCTCGAGCCCCGCGGGGCCGCCGGCTGCAGATGGTCCCCGGCCTCCCGCGGGAGCCGGCGGCCTGTGGCAGGGGGAGGCTATTGTCCTCCTTCCGCGGCGCCGCAGTTCCGCCTCTCGCGCCCGCGCGCTGCCGCCACGCGCCCCGCCGCCGCCGCCCGCCCCGCGCGCCCCCCGCGCAGCTCGCGCCGCGTGACAGCACCCGCCCGTCGCCCGCGGTGCGCCCTGCTGCCGCCCGGCCACCCGCCGCCGCCCGCAACCGCCCCTCACGGCCGGGCTGCGGGGGCGGCGAGGACCGGTGCGCCCCCGCTCGCCGCGCTCCCGCCCACCGGGCAGGCGCTCCACACCGAGGTAGGTGCCGGCGCCCCCGCCCGCTTTGTCCCGGCCGGCGGGGCGGCGCGCTTTGTGCAGCCGCGTGCTGGAGGCCGGGTCGGGGTCGGGGCCGGGCCCGCCCGGGTGAGCAAGAGAGGGAGGATGCGGCGCCTGCCCCGCGCCCCCTCCGGCTCCGGGGCACAGCATGGAGAGAGTCATGTGCTAGCCTCCCAGGTACCAGTGTGAGGGCGGTGGGGGTCGAAGCTTGGGGGACGCGGGCCTTCCTGGGGCCGAGAAGAGTCTGGAAGAGTTGGGCTACGAGCTCGGTCACTGATCGGTCGGCGGAGCTCGGAGCGTGTGTGACAGCGCCGGCTGTAGCCTGGCTGGGGCTGCTCGGCGGACCCGCCGGCGTCGGTCCAGGAGCTGGGGACGCGCTCGGCCGCCTCGGCCCCGCGCTCGCGAGCGCGTTGGGGGCTCTCTCTCGAGCCGCGTGGGCTTCTTGTCTCGGGTAGTTAGAGCGGTGCAGTGTTTCCGCTCCCTCCGTGTGTGCGACAGGGGGACGCCGGCGGCGGAGGGAGAACCAGGACCCTGCGTGCGCCGCGGCGGGCGTTGTGTGCGGTGTTTCCGTGGCCCGGACATTTACCGGGAAGCGGAGTCCGCCCGCACCAACTACCGGCGGGGCCTGTTCCTGCCCGCTACCCGGGGTATGTGCTCCAACTCCGGCCGCAAAGCCGGCGTTTCCATCCACGCTGCCTCGGAACTACGTCGCCCGTCCGCCCCGCGACGCCGAGCTTGAGATGAGGGCTTGTGCCTGCCGGAGCCCGCGCGCATCGCCCCCTCCGAGGCTGCCACGATTCCTCTTGGCGCTGGGGAGCTGGGAGGCTGCGGACTTGGGCAGGGTGTCCGCTAAACACCTTTCCTTGCGGGTGCCGAGTACAGAGTACAGAGTGAGTTCCAAACATGTGTCATAGCTTGAGGTGTGGGGCGACCTCTCGGCATACTCAGAAGAGCACAGGACTAGCCAAGGAAAAGGTAAGATGGAGCTTAGAGTTGTCTCTCAGAAAAACTGATGTAACCCTAGGCTTGGGGAAGGGAGGCAGGAAGGGAATGAAAATTAGTCTTAGTAATTCTGCCGTAAGAGGAGCTTTCTAAAGGAGGGGATCAAAAATTCAGCCCACCTCTTCAGCCCTTTTCCTAAATTCGTCGAAGGGAACTCCTGTGTTTTATCAGGAACATAGACTGGGAAGTGGTTGGGGCTTTTTTGTTTCTGCCTTCTGTTGTCTGCCTCGGGAACATCTTTCTCTTGTCTTCCTAGGAGCTCTGAGTTTGTGATTTTTTTGTCTTTATTTCTTTCGCTGGTACCCCCATTTATACTTTGAGGCAAGCAAGGTTTCTACTTTGCCAAGTCCCCATTTCTTCTAGCCTACCATTCATCCTGCTGTCATTTATTCAGCTCTGCCTTCCCTTAGCCTCTGCAGCCCCACCATCCTCCTCCATTGCTGGTGATTCGCATCTGAGGTGTCAGCTCTGTTTCTTTCATTAGCTCTAGCCCATCTTCATTTTCTTCTCTGGTTGCCAGAGGCTCCTGGGGGGGAAGTGATATTTAAGTTTAACCTGGGAGAGGGCCTGAACAAACCTAAAAGCTGACCTGGGGTCACACTCATTCCTGAAACTGTGTCTTCTCAGTGCTCGTAGCTCCTCTGACCAATTCCAGCTGCTTCTCATCTTTGGACACGGTGGCCCTCAAAATGTGATCCCCAGATTGGTGGCTTTAGAGTCACCTGGGAATGAGTTAGAAATGCAAATTCCCAGGTACTACCTATTAAATCAAACTCTGAGGGCAGGTCCTGGTGATCTGTGACTTAATAGCCCTCCAGGTCACTGTGATTCATGCCAGTTTAAGAATCCTTGGTCCTGGCTCGGCGCCTATAGCTCAACCGGCTAAGGCGCCAGCCATGTACACCTAAGGTGGCGGGTTCGAATCCCCAGCCCGGACCCGCCAAACAACAATGACAGCTGCAACCAAAAAATAGCCGGGCGTTGTGGCGGGCGCCTGT
>CAUYTI010047511.1:0-12510 GCA_963575145.1 Galago senegalensis
TTTTTTGAGACAGAGCCTCAAGCTGTCCCCCTGGGTAGAGTGCTGTGGCATCATAGCTCGCGGCAACCTCCAACTCCTGGGCTCAAGCGAGTCTCTTGCCTCAGCCTCCCAAGTAGCTGGGACTACAGGCACCTGCCACAACGCCCGGCTATTTTTTGGTGGCAGCTGTCATTGTTGTTTGGCGGGCCCCGACTGGATTTGAACCTGCCACCTTGGGTGTACATGGCTGGTGCCTTAGCCACTTGAGCCACACGTGCCAAGCCTCTAATTTTTCATAGACACTGCCTGGTACTCAATTAAAAGTTACCAGGCAAATGAGAATACAGGATATGATAGAAACCCCAAGAAAAAGGACAGAAGAACCAGACTTCATTATCACGATCTTCTTCAGGAAGGTTCTTCCCACTGTCCTGGACTTGTTAACCCCCTGAGTAAATTCAGTCTCATCCCCCCTACGCTTCCCCTATTTACTTTTCCAGCATCTGTGAACAAACTGATCAAGCGTGTTCCGTAAATAAGGTTTGCACAGGTTAGAATTTAACTTGTTATATAGAGTTTCTGTCATCTTTCACATTTCCTGAGAAACTTACACACATTCTTTATTCCCCTAATGTTGAAGTAAAATTTTACATGTAAAATATATACAAAACAGTAAAATACACAGAGGGGAAAAAACCTCACAATGGATCACCTTTCACAAATGGAACACACCCATATAACCAGCACCCAGACCAGGAAGAACATTTCCAGCACCCCAGAAACCCTGCAGGGGCCCTTCCCTGTCACCAGCCTTCCCGAGGGTTACTAATTCTTCTCTTGTGATACCTGACTGCCAACACTGCTGGGAGTCATTTTGTTTGCTTTAATTCAAGGTATTTTCTTTCTTTCTTTCTTTCTTTCTTTCTTTCTTTCTTTCTTTCTTTCTTTCTTTCTTTCTTTCTTCCTTTTTTTTTTTTTTGAGACAGAGTCTCACTATGTTGCCCTTGGTAGAGTTCTGTGGCATCACAGCTCACAGCAACCTCAAACTCTTGGGCTTAAGCGATTCTCTTGCCTTAGGCTCCCAAGTAGCTGGTTCTACAGGCACCCGCCACAATGCCTGTCTGTTTTTTGTTGCAATTGTAGTTATTGTTTAGCTGGCCCAGCTAGGTTCGAACCCGCCAGCCTCAGTGTATGTAGCTGGCACCATAACCACTGTGCTACGGGCGCTGAGCCATTCAGTGTATTTTCAAGCTCATGGAGATGCTTGTACACGATTATCCACTGCAGCTTCATTTGTGTTAGTAAATGATGGAAAACAACCAAAATGTCCATCAATAAGGGACTGAGTAAACATGGTCTCTCTTACAATAAAATTCTATGCAACCATTAAAAGAAAAGATCGAAGATATGAATCTAGGGACATGGAAGGAGGCCCAAGATGTGTCAGTAAAGCAGAAAAATCAAGTTTTATATCTGTCTCCTCTTTATGTAAAAAATGCCCATATTAATTCATGCGTCTGTGAATGGGAGGCAGATGACCTGGTGGTATATGCAAAGGGAACGGGATAGGAAGGGAAGGGTTTAAAAAGGCTTTAAAAAGAAACTCATGGCTGTCTATCTTTTACAAAGTGCATGCACTTTTTTTACAATTGTGAAGGCTATTTATATTTATTTATTTAAGACAGAGTCTCACTTTGTCGCCCTTGGTAGAGTACTATGGCATCATAGCTCACAGCAAACTCAAACTCTTGGGCTTACTCAATCCTCTTGCCTCAGCCTCCTGAGTAGCTGGGACTACAGGTGTACACCACAACATCCAGGTATTTTGTTAGAGAGGGGGTCTTTTTCTTGGTCAGGCTGGTCTTGAACCTGTGAGCTCAAGCAATCTGCCAGCCTTGGCCTCCCAGAGTACTGGGATTATGGTGTGAATTACCTTGGCCTCTTAAAGGCAATTTAAACATTTAAGGAAAAAAAAGTCATAATACCTGAAACTTGTCTGGGGCATTAAGGTGACTGAATTGAAAATTATATTTATTTACTATTGAATTTTCACCTGCTTGTATCTTTTAAAATGACAAAAGCCCATCGTGTCTTCACATAGGGATTCTACCACTATGGAATAGGGTATCTTTTCTTTCTTTCCTTTCCTTTTTTTTTTTTAAGAGACAGGTCTCACTCTGCCCAGCCTGGAGTGCAGTGACATTATCATAGCTCAGTGTGACTTTAAACTTCTGGGCTCAAGTGATCCTCCTTCCTCAGCCTCCTGACTAGCTGTGACTATAGGTGTGCACCACCATAGTTGGCTGATTTTTCTATTTTTTGTAGAGATGGGTTCTTGCCATGTTGCTCGAGCTGGTCTTGAACTCCCTAAGAGTTCATCTCTGGGGAGTCTGGTCTTCAACTCCCCAAGTGATCATCTTGCCTCAGCTGCCCAGAGTCCTGGGATTATGGGCATGAGCCACCACACCCATCTTTGGGTATTTTAAAGTACCCTTTGTGTATACACACCAGAAGGCATCAGTGAAGACATCCATTGTTTGTGAGAGTGAAACAGTCAGTGTTCGATCATGGAGGAAGATTTAAATAAACCATGGGTAGCTGCTATTCATGATAAACACACTAGCTAAGGAGAACGGAGTAGATCCCTATTCAGGCTTCTAAACACAGCTGAGTGGAAGAATCAAGGTGCCCGGTACTATGCACTAAAATGACCCTTCTTGGTGGGCATGTGTACATATGCACACAGGGTTCCTGGAAATGTCTAGATTTTACAGCGGTTCTCAACCTGTGGGTCATGACCTCTTTTTAACAGTGAAAATACATTGCAGCATTAGGAAGGTTGAGAACCTCTGGCCTAATGTGTAAGGTTGCACCGTAGGGGCTGAAGGTGTGATCTTGAAATGGAGTAAACTTCTGTTTCCCAGAGCACAGCGAGCCAGGGACTCTCACGTAATGCATCTCACGCAATCCTCAGAGGAGAAACCAGAGGCTCAGGGAAGGGAAGTGACTTGCCCAGGGCCACACAGAGGGTTGATGTCAAAGCCTGAGCCTGGCCACTCCTCAGAGGCTCAGGGGAGCAGGAGGGATGTGGGGGTGTCTACCTCTCAGCTGATGGGGGAGGCTGCTGCCTTAGGACTTTGCAGGCAGTTATCTAGCCCCCCCCATACTGAGGAGCTCTCTCCCCTTGGGCATTCTGTCCCTTCAAGGGACCGGAGGAAGTTCTTTCTGATGTAGAGCTGGGATGTACCTCTGTGTGACTTCGGGCAAGTTCCAGCTTCCCTGCTGGGGACAGCCCAGCAGATGTGGGGGTGGTAAGTGGATGCCCCATAACTGCCCTTCTCCAGGGGGAGCCGCCTCTGCTCCTGACAGAGTGACTTTCCAGTCCCTCCCCTTTCTAGTTGTCTCTTGTAGATGCTAGATGTCCCCCTGTGCTGGCCCTGTGCCGGCCCTGTCCTGCCTTTAGGTGGGCCTCCTGGGAGGTCTGGGGTGCCAAGGGTAACCAGATGAGACTGTCTGTAGAATGTGAAGGGGACCCTCAGAGAAGGATGCCAGTGATGCTGGGATCTCCTGGGTCACGTGTTCCCAGGGTGACTTCGGGGAATATCCCTTCCTGACATCCCCAACACAACTTGGGCCACCCTTCAGATTGCCAAAATGGAACCCAAGCCTGAGGCCGGGTGGCAAAGCCAGGCTCCTGTCCTCCCAGGGAACATCGCGTGGTGGTTTCCGTAAGTTGGTGGTGATTGCATAACTTTCACCAACTGCCATGCCGGATATATTTTGCAACCCAGCCCGCTGTGCCACACGCATCTCGGGCACAGCCAGGCCTCCCACAGAGCCCGGAGGAAGTCTGAGAGTGAGACACCCTGACAGCACCTCCCGGGAGCCTTCCGCCCAGGACAGCTCCTGTCCCTACCCCTCCTCAGGGTGCCCTGACAGGCAGGGGGAGACCCCAGGGCCCTTGTGCTGTCAGAGGGGGAGGCAGGAAGAGGAGGCGTACACTTCCCAGAGGCCGTCACCTTACTCAGGAGCTCCTCTCGGGATCAAATGGAGATTTGCCCCACCAGTCCCACTGGAGGCAGAGCCCCCCCCCGCCAGTCCAGGAGCTGAAGCCCACATGGGTCATGTGCCCAGGAGGACCCACAGGTGCGGGTGGTGAAGCTCAGCAGGGTCCCGAGGAGCCAGGGGAGAGAGTAAGCTCCAGAGTGTGTTCTGAGGACGTGTCTGTCTTCTCCAGCCAGGGACAGCTGTGAATGGTTGACCAAGCAGGCTTAAGGCTTGGCTATCTGCAGAGAACTTTCAGAGCCTGTGGGGGCCTTCATCCATAGTTATATGGGCCCTACTGTTCCAGCGATTGGGGAATGATCCCAGTGGCTTTGCTGTGCAACCAAAGCCAAAGCCAGGAATCATTCCCAGCCTAGGGATGGAAAGGGGACTGGGAATGCTCCCACTTCATGCAAATGTGTTTTGTGGAGTTGGGGAGTGTAGTGGACACAGGCCCCCAACTTACCCCCACCTGGTGGGAGTGCAGGGTATGGATGGCTCCAGCTGAGTCCCTCTCTACAAACTGCTCTCAGCTAAAGAGAGTGGCTTCTGCCAAGGTCAGACCCCTTTTAGGGGACAGTTTGTACCCACTGACTGCCAAGGTAGTTGTATAAAGGCCCAACCCCCTGCTGTGACTTGGGACCACTCTGAGGGCAATCACAGCTCCGAGGCTCCCGTGAGGTTGGCCGAGTTCCCCTGCCACTGCTGCACAGCCCAGCCTCGCTCCCTGCCCTGTCCTGCTTCCTTGTTGCCTCACAGGACACTGATTTTGAGGGCGCCCCAACACACCTGTTGGAGTCAGCGTCTGGGGAGCCACAGAGGGGCCAGAGCCCACACCAGCAAGTGTGGCCGTCCCATCCGGTGGTTCCTCTGCTCCTCGGTGGAGTCTTTCCCAGCTGGCCCTACTCTGCTGCCCTTGGTGGGGCATCATGTGGACTTCCTTGAACCCAAAAGGCACCCTCTAGCTTGAAGGAGGGCAGGCCGTGCCTGACTAGACTTTCTGGTGAGGATACACTCAGAAGACAGAGGGGAAACTGGGCGGGGCGGAAACACCTGTGAATTTACTCAATTTTGGAAGATGTCAAGGACATTCTTAGAACAGGGAAGCATCCTGATGGCCTTTTAATTCCCACAGCAGAGGTGACCATTTACTATATCCGGGCAGAGCAAAACCAGAACTAGCCATCAGCAGCTTTACCAACCCATCCTGCAGGAATGTATAGGGCTGAACCACTTATCAAGTGCCCTTCTGTTATCCATTATGGCAACTGGGAAACCCAAACTGTCTTTTTTTTTTTTTTTTTTTTTTTGAGACAGAGCCTCAAGCTGTCCCCCTGGGTCGAGTGCCGTGGCATTACAGCTCACAGCAACCTCCTACTCCTGGGCTCAAGCAAGTCTCTTGCCTCCGCCTCCCAAGTAGCTGGGACCACAGGTGCCCGCCACAATGCCCGGCTATTTTTTGGTTGCAGCCATCATTGTTGTTTGGCGGGCCCGGGCTGGGGATTCGAACCCGCTACCTTAGGTGTATGTGGCTGGCGCCTTAGCTGGTTGAGCTATAGGCGCCGAGCCCCCAAACTGTCTTTAAAAAAAAAAAGAAAGAAGAGGAAGAGAGTGGGAGAAGGGGAGTTACAGCTGCGTGTGACTGAAAAAATCTAAGGGCGGCCGCGACAGGCGGCACTTAGCTATGACTGGATCCAGGGGCTTAAATGATGTCATCAAATCCTGTTTGCTTTCTGTTCCCAGGTCTGCAGGACGACATTCTCGGGAAGTCTTTCTCGGGTGAGGCACATTAGCTGCAGCAGTTCCGACCTCATACCCTCTGCAGTTGACGAAGTAAGAGGGAAATTGAATTTCTTTTCTGGCTGCTCAAGCAAAGTCCTGGGATTCACTGAGCTTGGTCCGATTGAGTTGGCTTTGGCCATCTCTGAACCAGGTCCTGTCCCTTGTGATTGCAGTGCCTTGACTGTTCATGTCTGAAATTTACCTGTAAATATTGACTGAGTTTCTGGTTGGCGTTAGGCTCTGTGATGGATTCTTGGATTATATAGATATTGTGGTCACTCAGTGGCCCTCAAGAACTTACTTTCTAGTAGGGTAAACTGATAGACAACAAAATTTTAAAATAATCCATTGTCTGATTTGATTCACACAATGATCTTGCAAGAGAGACTCTTATGAATATTAACTTATTCTGCAGATAAGGAAACGGAGGCTCAGAAAGTCCAACAGTTAATGTTCAGCTTAATGGACAGTTAGAAGCCTGATAAATCCTGACACTGGGAGGAGTGGAGCTTCCTCAGTCCTCGTCACGCCTGCCTAGAGGGAGACGTGACCAGGACTGGAGACCCAGGAGAGCCCCAGCTTTAGCCTGGAGCCCAGAATGGTCTTGTTGAGGTCCCATGAACTGTGGAGATTCCCAAAATATATAGAATTTCTTTGGCTGCAAATAATGGAAACCTGGCTACAGCTGACTTACGCATCAAAGACAGTTACTAGCTGGAGTTGGCATTTGGGGCACAGGGAGTCTGGAGTTGTATATAGGGCTGAAGGACACCGTCCAGCACCCTATGGCTGTCCATCTGCCCCTGACAGCGGTGGCAGGTTTGCTTTCATCCCCAGGACTGGCTCTGCAAGGTCAGAGGATGGCTGTCTCTCCTCCAGGGGTCACAGCACAGCAATGTCGGAAGGGCAGATGGAGCTCAGTCCCTTCCTGCACTCTTTTAGGAAGAGGAAAGTGTTTCTCCAAATCCCCCCATAAGACCACCTGCTACGTCCAGGCTCATGGTCATGCCTGATCAACCAACACAGGACTCAGGTTCAGTGGCTGTAGAAATCATCTCAAAATGACAATGAGTTTCTGTCATTTAAACAAGAACAATGTTTGCTTCTGTCTCAAGGAAAAGCCCAAGTTGATGGTCCTAGGCTGGTTTGTGTGTCCACAATGAACAGGAACCCAGGTTCTTTCTACCTTGGGCCTTTGACAGCGTCAGTTTGAGACTTTCCTCTCGTGATGCAACATGGCTGTGCCAGCGGGACAGGGAGAAGGGGCTGGAGACACTGTCCTCTAAGGGCATGGCCTGGACGTTCAGATGTAACTTTTGCTCATTTCATTTTAATCAAGGCTTCCCTTTCAAGTTGCTCTTTCCAATTTCTCAGCCTTGCTCTGTACTATTTACCTCCACATCTCTAACTGGCTTCCCTATCGTGCCACTGCTGGGATTCCAGCTTCAAATCCTTGTCCAGGGTCTGTCCCTGCCCTTGTTCTCTCAGCGTCCTGCTGTGGCCAGAGCATCACTTTGGTTGGATCATCATGACGAAAGTGCACACACTTTTAAGAGTAGACTGTGCTTATTTCTCCTTCCTTGCACAGTGTTCTTTCCTCCCTGGAGCTGATTTGTCCTGGGTTTCTCCGGTCTTCAGTTAGATGTGGCTGAGTGAAGCTCAGACTTGCAGTCCTGAGCTGGGCACCTTCTCTCAGCTTCAACCTCTTGGCACCAACCCCCTGAAGCCCCAGGCAGTGCCACTGGGCACAGCTCCTTCCCCTACTTGGCGCCCACCTGGGGCCTGGGACTCCATCACTCTCTGCTCTGAGTTCCTGTCACCTGCCTGCCAGGCCTTAGCTCTCGGTTTGCTCCCTGTTGTGGTGGCTTACAACCTGATACTTTCAAAAAAGGGTCTGTGGAGGACCAATTTCTTGAGAACTTGCACGTCTGAAATGTCTTTCTTCCCCTCCTACCGGGCTGACAGTTTGGCTTTATGGACGCTGAGGCAGGAAGTCACACTCCTAGGCTTTTCATCTCCCTTCTCCCTGGTTCCAAACTGCTACCTTGAGGGTTTTCAGGGGTTGGTTGTGCGGCTCCTCAGCTTTCCCCATGCCCAGGTTAAGATTCAGCTTTCATAGATCTGCCCAGTCCCTGTGCCTAATGTCCTATAGGTCTACCTCTGGGGAAAAGGGGAAAGGGGGACTGTGGTCTCAGAAGTCGGAGGCATAAGCTGTGGGGAGATCCAAGGAAGTGAGGTTCAGACCTTTTGCACATCAGAGCCTGGAAGGGTCTTCTTAGAAGGAGGGAGCCCCCCATCCAGAGGGGCAAAGAAAAGTTGGGTTGGCAAAGAGTGGTTAGAGGCCAGACTAGCCTTACAGGCAGGAAAAGAAATTCTCTAGCAAACAGGAGCTGTTATTGTGCGTGAAGTACAGTCACGGGAAGAATACAGCCCATAAAAGTAGTCATTAGAAGAAGCTGACAGGGCGGTGCCTGTGGCTCAGTGAGTAGAGTGCTGGCCCTGCATACCGAGGGTGGTGGGTTTGATCCCGGCCCCCGCCAAACTGCAGCAACAACAACAATAAAAAGAAGTTGATAAATTGATGAAATAGTTACTTTTTTAAGTGGCAGATTGGCCTGCTCCTAAGGGACATCACCCTGGAGAAGGCCACTGTCCTTTCAGAGGTCTCAGCATCCTCACCTGTCAGAGGAGATAAATGCCAACTCGGTGGTCTCATGACCATTTTCACAGCTGGATGTGTCCCGCCCGTCCCGGCACTGGAAGAGTGTTGACTGCTTCGCCTCTCTTTGCAGCCTGGCTGCTCTTCTGAGCTCCTGCACGTCCAACAGCCTTAGCAGTCACAAGGAGCCACAGGCCCTGCACCTCTGTCCCAGGTCAGGCCCCACCCCCACCGCCAGCAGCACCTGACACAGGGATCTGTGTGGGTGCGGCTGATGACGGGGCCCTCGGGAGCCCCATAGAGACAAGAGGGATGAGCCAGGCTGGAAAGGCAGAGCTAAGCAAGGACATGCCCTCACTTAGCGGGGGCATCGGCCTGACCCCACGAGCATGGAGCAGTCACTACATCACGGAGTTCACCCGGCTTGACGCGTCCTTTTGTATGTGTGCCAGGTAGCCCGTCACACTGGGCTGCTTAAGAGGGAGGGATGGAATCAGGTGAAGCTTATTCTGCAGAGAAGGACTGGCTGTCAACACACATAGCAGTGAGGTATTCAGTAAAGGGGTCTACGGCAGGGCCCCCAAAGTATCCACCACAACATCTAGGCCTGAGCTTACTACCTTCCCTTTGGCCTGGCCGCCTTACATCTCTGAGAGTGCTGGCTCCTGCTCCAGGTGCCACCCACCCTGGCTCCTCTCCCACCACTCCCAGCATCCTGGGAGGAAGGGCCAGGGCGTTCCCAGGAGGGACTGAGCAGTCTATCTTCCTAGAAGCTGTAGGAATGAGTCCTTTGGCCTAAAGGGGGATCTGGGTGGTGCCTGGAGGAGTTTTTTCCATTTTATAGAGGAAGAAAGTGATCCCAGAGAGGTTGAAGAGCACATCTTGGTCACACAGCTACTAACAGTGAACAGAGCTGGGAGAGGGGCCAGACGCAGGATTGCCAAGTTACATGCAGGAGTTCCTGCAATCCTCTAGGAAATAAACAACCATCACTTTCAGTGTTTTCAGTTTCCACACCTGACTTTAAACTTCCGCTGTGCTGTCCTAGAGCACGGAGGTGGGAGAGATGCTCACCTCTTTAGGATCTTTGCTGAGTAGATGCAATAGGCAGAGATAACCGGAGCACAGGTCATGACAATGAGATGGAGTAAGACAGTCACGATGGGATACATTTGGGGCAAATAGAAGGAAAGAGTCAAACGTTTATCCTGCTCTTCCTCTGTGAACTTCCCCTTGGGGCAACCAAACAGCTGATGAATGGAAGTGTATCTCTTTTTTTTTTTTGTGAGACAGAGCCTCAAGCTGTCCCCCTGAGTAGAGTGCTGTGGCATCACAGCTCACAGCAACCTCCAATTCCTGGGCTCAAGCGAGTCTCCTGCTTCAGCCTCCCAAGTAGCCGGGACCACAGGCACCTGCCACAATGCCTGGCTATTTTTCGGTTGCAGCTGTCATTGTTGTTTGGCAGCCCGGGCTGGATTTGAACCTGTCAGCCCAGGTGTATGTGGCTGGAGCCTTAGCTGCTTGAGCCACAGGTGCCGAGCTGGAAGTGTATCTCCAGGGCAGGGTTTGGGCAGCTGAAGGGTGAAGGAACCGTAGACCAAGAATGCCATGATTATGCAGTTGCCGAGGAGACCATAGACCCAGGAGCTAACTCACAAAAGGAGAGACGGGTGGCCTCCTGATGGAAGAAGACATTGCCCCCATGAAAGACGGTCCAACGTCAATCTCTTCAGGATTCCACCGGAAATAAAGAAGATGTTAAAAGCACCACAAAGGTAGAGATTAGCAAAATCCAGGGTTCAGGACACTCTACAGAGTGTGGCTTTTTCAATAAGCAAGTTGCAAGGAACATGAGGGGTGGCATGGATTCAAAGACACTTAGGAAACTCATCAACCCCCTCAACATGGGCCCCTACCTGGGTCCCAGATCAAACAAACAAGCTGTAACTAACAGCTGGGAGACATTAGGGAGACTTGAGCCCTGCAGTTCTGATCAGATATTTTATATCCTTTTCATCTATCAAGGAATTACTGTTAATTTTTACAAGTGTGTTAACTTTATTGTAGTAATCTTTTTTAAAATCCCTTATCTTCTACAGATACACATTGGAATCCTTACAGATAACAAGATAATATGATGCTTAGGGTTAACTTCACAGTAACTGGGGTGGGGGGAGGTTAGTGGGGGCTTCATGCTGGCTGGGAGCTGATCCCTGCCGCAGGTACACTGGGGGTGCGAGGCCACGCTCCTTCCCTCTCCCTGCTGTAACAAAGCACCACACACACACACCTAAGTGGCTTCAAACAACATGAATTATCATTTTTTGTTTTGTAATTTAAAAGTTCAACATCGGTCTCCCAGGATTAAAGTCAAGGTGTGGGCTGGGCAGTGCTCCTTTCTGGAAGCCCTGCAGCAGGGAGAATCTATTTTCTGGCCCTTTCCAGCTTCCCAGGCTGCCTGTAGTCCTGGGCGCCTGGCCCCTTCCTCCGTCTTCCGAAGCCAGCAGCCTCAAATGTGTCAGACTTTCTTCCCTCGTCACATTTCTCTCCCCATTGGCAGCCAGGACAGGTTCTCTGCTTCTAAGAATTTATTGCTTACACTGGGCTCATCTGGATGATCCAGGATCAGCCCCCATCTCAAGGTCTTTAATCTTAATCACATCTGCAAAGTCTCTTTGGCCACGTAAGGTGATGTGTTCCCAGGTTCTGGGATCAGGACGTGGATACCCTGGCAGGGGGCATTATTCTGTCTACTGTCTACTAAGGGAGGAGGAGGGAGTATCTTATTCTCTCTACTTTGGTGTAGGTTTGAAATTTTGCTTGGTGTTGGTGCCCAAAGGCTGTGATTTTAGGAAGGAGGTCAGGGAGTCTTTCCACTTCAGTGGCCCCTGCAGCTTAGACAGGGAGTGGCAGGGAGCAAGTCTAGGGTGGGAAGACAGTGAGAGCTCCCTTCCCTCATCATCTCAGCTGTACAGTGACTAGGCAGCTTCTGCAGTCTAGGACTTGGGGCACTGGAGCCTTCCCCAGCTCACATTGCACCCCCAGTGGCCCCTGGCAGGATGGGGGCTGACCTCCAGCTCAGGGCTGTGCTCTGCTCCCGGCTGAAACCACTTGCTGCAGGTTTTGGTGAGGTAGAGCCCCCGGCATCACCTTCCCAGCAGGGTCTGGCCTGGCCCCGGAGACCATTATAAAATCTATGTTTTATAGCCACTTTGTGCTATGGATGGTTATCTAGAGCTCACTTTGTACCAGGCACAATTTTAAACGCCTTATTTATATGAGCTCATTTAATCTTCACCAAGATCCCAGGAAGGAGGCTGGTGTTTCCATCATTTTTAGATGGTCTGTCAGCCAGGTTTGACCAGAGAAGCAGCACCTGCGGGGAAAGTGTAGCAAGAGATTTAAACACAGAATTGGCTTATGAGACAGGAGTGGGGAGCGGACCCAGGCTCTATCCAATGTGGAACTTCTGGAAAACCTCAGTTCTGTTCTCAAAGCCTGATTAGATTCAGGCCCGCCCCAATTTCCAGCTCATCTGCCTTACTTACCAGGCCCTGATTATGCACCACTTTAATCCCTCTAGGAAAACCCTTCACACCAACACCTGGATTTGTATCAGATTGAAGAGCTGGGACTGTAGCACAACCAGGTTGATGCATAAAGCTAGCATCACAGATGGGGAAATTGGGGCACAATGCGGTGAAATGACGCAGCTGAGGTCTCACAGTGAGTAAATGGAAGAGCCAGGACCTGAACTCAAACATACTCCAAGGTCCATCCCCCACCCACTCTGAGCCACTTGATGTGAAGTTAGACCTGTTCCTGGCTGCCTTCTGTGTCTTTTTTTTTTTTTTTTTGAGACAGAGCCTCAAGCTGTCACCCTGGGTAGAGTGCCATGGCATCACAGCTCACAGCAACCTCCAACTCCTGGGCTCAAGCGATTCTCCTGCCTCTGCCTCCCAAATAGCTGGGACTACAGGCGCCTGCCACAACGCCCGGCTATTTTTCAGTTGCAGCCGTCATTGTTGTTTGGCGGGCCTGGGCTG